>VUQI01047809.1:5101-23429 GCA_015106735.1 Paratilapia polleni | reverse complement strand
TTCATAGTATTCACTCATTGTGTATTTAGGGATTCGCTAGCTTAGCATAGCTATTAGCTTAGCTCTTAGCCAAATCACTAGCAGCATGGCTTGCGGTTCTCTGTCTGTCTCACCTGCACTTTCTTGCTCTGTGTGTCAAATGTTTAGTTATTCCTCAGCCTCCTTTAGTAGTAAAAAAAAATGGACTGGTACTTATATAGCGTTTTTGTATACTCAAAACGCTTTAACTACATGCCACATTCACCCAGTCACATGTACATTCATACAGCACTTTTATCTACACTTAAGTGCTTACTAACATTCACACACACTCCGATGAATGCATCAGGGGCAACGTGGGGTTCAGTATCTTGCCCAAGGATACTTTGGCATGCAGACTAGGGGAGCCAGGGATCGAAGCACTGACCTTCCGATTAGTAGACGACTCGCTCTACCTCCTGAGCCACAGCCACCCCCCCTGGCAGCCGATTAACTGATCATCAGCAAGTTTAAGCACCTCTATAAAAACAGAGGTTTTAGCAGTTTGCAGGTCTGGAGCATTCAGGTGTGAGTTAACACAATGCCACAACCTTCCCAGGTTGGACATCCCAGCAAATTCACCCCAAGGTCAGACCGTGCTCAGAGAAACTGCAACTGTCAAGCACAGTAGTGGAGTATCCTTGCTATACCAAAGCATTCTAGAGTCAAATGTGAGGCCATCTGTCCGACAGCTAAAGCACAGCAGCAAATCTACAGCAGCATGGCTGAAAAAGAAAAGAATCAAGGTGTTGCAATGGCCCAGTCAAAGTGGTGGACCTTTAAGAGAGCTGTGCACAGATGACCACAAACCTCAGTGTTCAGAGTACAGAGCAATAGCACGCTCAACTCCAAATCTTTAGAGGACATACTGCGTGTGCAGACATAAGGAATTCAGAAAAGGTAGAAAACACACCAACACTCAGTGATAAAAAATACTTCTCTGTTTATTAAAGGGCAAAGAGACGGACAAGTTTCAGCAATAAGCTGTCATCAGCATAATTTAAGACAAACAACAAGCCCAATATATAAAAGCCAGGTGAGATTCCAATAGCAATCAAAAACCAGAGCTCTAATTACATAATGAACAGTATCTGCAAACCTCAATGAACTGAAGCAGAATGCTGTAAAGAAGAGTGGGCCAAAATTCCTCCACAACGATGTAAGTGAGTGATAAAGTCACACAGAAAAATACAGAAAATACTTCAAGTTATTGCTGCTAAAGGTGGTTCTACAAGCCACTGAATTGTTAGATTTTTGTAGGACTGCATAGAGTCCTGTGAAAGTCTTGTTTTTCATATGACTGTGAAAAAGACAGACAGACAGAGGTAGTGGTGGTGGAGAGAGGACCAAATGTAGAGGTGGGCAAAATAAACAACAAAATGAGTCTTTTATTGACCAATGCATAAAACTAAGAAACAAGAGTAAAACAAAACAGGAATCTAACGACAAAGCACAAAAAAGACAGCACATAAGTACACAAATTAACAAGGATTATGGGAAACACAAGACTCCATATAGACTAGAAGTATGTTGATTATAAAAGGAGACACAGGTGGAGAGAGTCAAACACTGTTGGAGCAGATCATCAGGAAGTACAACCAAGATGACACATGAGAAAACAAACAAAAGACAAGTAACTAGCACTGAAAAATTAACTAACACTAAACACGATGACAGAGACAGGTGAACAAAATAACACCAGGAACGAGTATGAACTAAAGAAAAGGAGTGTTACAGAAAAGTAGCACTGACTTTTTACTGAAGGAACCAGGGTGATGATAACTTAAGGAGTGGCTTTAAAACAAAGAAACACAACCAAGAAAAAAAAAAAACCCTAAATTTTTCAGCAGAACTCAGACAGCAACTCGACTACAAGAGAACAACAGAAAGCTCCTGGTACAAAAATATCTTTGAGAATGATGCAGACTGATGGGCGAGGCCGTCGTGTTTATGTATTTAAATTAATCTACAGCACAAAGAAATGTGCAAAGAGAAAAAAAAAGCGGTCTGAATCCTCCCGAAGCAGCTGCATGTACCTGATAGGACTTCATCTGTGACTTTAAGGTATAAGTGGCCAGAGTGTTTATGACACTGCTGTCTGTTGGGCCTCTGATGGCAGGCTCTTCATCCATCCTGCATTTGTGGCTGTTTTTAATAATCGTAAACACAGTTACTTTTGAACATGACCAGACCACACCTCATACTTTGTTTCAAGCACATCCCGGCCTTAAGTTGCATGTGGAGGAAGCTGGCAGCACCTGCAGTTTGATCTCCACGGGTGGTGGTTAAATCTTTCACCTCATGCGACCTTGTTTTCAAATTGCGTGTAGCTGCCAGTGTTATTAACACAGTTAGATGCCTTTTGTTTGGGTGAGGCTGGTTTTGCAGGCTGTAACTCAATCTGAAAGAAACCACTGCTCACAAGAGAGCGTGAGATGAACAGATAATCACTGATCAGCATCTGTAATGTGGTTTCACTGCCCAAAGTTGTTTTGTTCCTGCTCCGATTTTGTTTCTAAAGTCTGACATGTCACCAAAACTCAATGAGAAATGGATGGAAAGAAAAGAGAAAGACAGAAATTCAGCAAACAAGTAATTGCTGCATTACTTGCTTCAGCACTTGTTTACTTTGTGAGTAATGTAAAAATGCAGAGAGATCAGTATCTTTATTTGTTTTTGCTGCTGTGACAGCCTGATTGAATCCATATAAAACAGTCTTCACACATGCACTGCAGCCCTGAGTGTTTCTGCATATTACCTGGCAGAGATGAATGTGAGAAGGCAGAAGTCCAAATGAGTTAAATCAGACATTAAATGGACTTAAAGCTGCCAGTTTGCCTGTAAAGAGTCTGTGTAATTTCGAGTAGTGAAATTGTTTCTGTTATAAATAGTCTCCTGTTGTTTGCTGCGTTTTCTCCACACTGTCTGGAGATCATTAAAAAATGCAAACCTAGACAAAGTATTTCATCTTGCTTAAACTGGAGTGATCACAGTTAATGAGAAGGGGAGCTGGGTTTGACTGCTGTGGGGAAATTGGAAAACCAACAATAAAACAGCATTACACCACTGGCAGGCTAACCTGTCATACAGGGACACTGGGCATATTATGGGTGGTGGTTTGCTGTCTGCCATGGTTTAGAAGTTTAGGTAGCCAAATTCTACTCATTTCCAACTCTGTTTTTAACTCCTGGACTCTAGAGTAGCTTTGCATGATTCACAATTCAAAATAATCTTTATTTATCTTGTACTGGGCCTTGGCACAGCTCTTCAGTTCATCCTCTGTCTGAAAATACCCACAGTATATAAGACTGACACAGCCAATGAGACATTACCTGTTTTTTGAAGCCAGAATGAGTTACAGACCCTCCAAGAACATGGTGGTTGGTTGTTCCTTCCAGCATTTTTGATCCCTCATAACTTCATTAGCACAGGAGATATCCACATTAAATGTTCAGGGCTGAATAACACATTTAAGCTCTGTTAAAAAACTGCAATTAAATCAATGTTAGATCCACTCCAAGTGTCACAATCTAAAGCCAAAATCTGTTTTTTGTTCAGTAAGATATTTTTCAATAACCAAATTAAGAAAAGTGTTTTGACATGGGAGGAGTCACGATGGAAGATGAGCCTGGTATCCAAATGTAGGTAAAAAGAAGACCTTTCATATGCTATACCTTGTTTTGAGCAGCCACCTAAGTTTACCCAGAACAGACTTTTGAAAAGTTTTCTCCAGTGAATTATCAGAAAACATCCAGGGTGTCAGTGCTTGTTTCTGCTCCTCTACGTCGCAGACATTCATTGAACCCGATATATCCCATGATACTGATGCTAAAAGTTGTTTATAAAGTGTTTTTAAGGATTTTAAATGTATTTTAATCATCTCCCACAGCTGTGATCATGAATCCAAATATTAATTCTGTTAAAAAATTTGATTTCTTACAGTGAGGAACCTTTCAGTATTGATTAGAAGACAGTGTTACATCAAGAGTATTTATTTAAATGATCATTTCATAAACATCCAAAAACCATAATAATGTACAAACATGAAATAATTTAAAACATACAGTACAAGTCAGTTTACAGAGACAGTGGTCCTTAATGACGTGTGCAGTGTGCTTTAACCGTGGTATCACTCGAGCAGGAAACTTCTTCAGGTTTATTTGTTGCTATGCTACATAACCTCGGCTGCGTAGACACAAAGACCTGAGACAAACGGAGTGGAGGATGTTACAAACAGTGCTGATCAAAGGTAGCTGCAGAGTACAGTTGGAGATGTTCCCTTTATTTCCCATCAGAAGCTCGTCATCTGAGAGGTTAGCTGATTTCAGTGCACTGCAGGACGCAGCTATTTGCTGGACTTCCTATGTGTGATGAAACATTTGAGAGGCTGCTCACTCCAGAACCAGTGGGCGGAGCTGCACCTGGTTCAGCTTCACAGCCCCATATCGGTGTGCTTTGATCCATTATTGGCCACCGCAAGTCGTTTTAAGACCTACAACCTCTACGTTAGCAGGTTGGAGAGGCGGCGGCTTCATAAATCACAGTTCCTGTCCTGTTTGGATTATTTTTACTGTCACTTTTATTCGCAGGTTAAACTTCAGCACTAAAGGGGTGCATCCATCCAACTTTTTACAGTTCAGATTCAGTAACTGATGAGAGGCTTGCTTTAATGTTATTAGCCAGTGGGTGGCAGCAGGGGGAGTCTGTGGGGATTGACTCACATTTGAGGAACTGCAGCTTCATTTTTCAACCCCAGAGACTGATGTCCCAGGAGGTAGAGCTGGATCAGGCTCTGCAGTGAGCAGCACTCATTAAAATGTGTCACTGATCTAGTCAACCATTAGCGGTTCCAGTGTTCAGGCTGGTATTATTACTCAAACAGCTGCTGACACCACTGCTGAGTAGTAGTTCTTATGCTTTTTCCCTGACTGCTTGCATATAAACGTGGTTTTAGTCCAGTGTGATGTAACTGCATCGTAATGCGGCTACTGTGTGCACAGTGATGTTATGGAGGGAGCACAGTGTTCGGTATTTGCAGCCAGAAACACCTGGTCCGATGCTAACAGACTACTGTGCCTTAAAAACTGTTAATTTAATGCTCCTGTACCATCACAGTCTAGTTTAAGTTAACATCAATAATTACCTTTAAATTCCTTCCCAGTTTGTCAGTAAAATGCTGTAAACAGCTTTTAGGAAATGAGCTTTTAAATCCAACTCTAAAACACACATTCTTGATTTTTTATTTTTTTTTTTTTGTGCTTGTTGATCCACAAGAAAGTCTGTGCTGTCATAAAAAAACGGTTCATATAAAGGAAAGCACCGTAACAAACCATAGAAAGCTCAGAAAAAAAGAGGAAGATTGAGGGAACAGAGGGGTCAGGCCTCTCAGCTCTCTCCTTCTCCTTCATCCACCTCTTGCTTGATGACTGGAGTTCCTGGAAAAAGCAGAAGAAGAGATCACCAGTCGCTGCAGGCAGCATCTCATTACAGTTATCTGCCTTTTTGCCTGGATTTGGTCCCTGCTCTGAAATGTTCTCACCATCCAGTTTCTTCAGATTAGGGAGTCTTTTGGTGGCCTCGTCCATCCACGTCCCCTCGGCCGAGTGCTTCTCCTCCAGAGGATTCCCGACGAACACGAGGTCAACGAGACACGGTAGCTCCGCAAGCCTCACAAACTCTCCTGCAGCACACACAAAACGCAACACATACATTCGTCATACAGTACCACATTTTGGATTTCACACATCAACAATGAGGAAAAACATGTTAAATTTAAAAATGATAACTAATTTAATCTAAAGAAACCACTACATGGAAACAAACTCCTTCTAGAGCACAACAGGCCCGCAATCTGGCCCATTATGAAACAAACCCCCCCAAAAAGTAATAAAAGCTGCATGAAAAGAGGCACACTGACTTTCTCAAATGCATTAATAAATCTTACGATATGTACTTTTTGACAATAAATAACAGTAAATATCAGCTGACTCTCATCCATCTCCTCCATGTTGTTCTGCAGCTGGTAGTCCTGGTTCTGCTCAGTGTATGAACCAGGTCTCCACCTGCCGCAGTTTCTGGTTAGAGGACCAGGTCGGCCATCACCAGCTGGAGTCCAACATGGAGGAAGAGGCTGTCTGACTGAGGGATAAGCGTCTGGGAACCAGATCAGCCTGCCAGTAAAGAAACGGGAAGGACTGGTGCTTGATGGTTAGCAGCAACTGCACTTTCAAAATAAGCCGACAGCTTTTAAGTCGATCGCACAGCAATCTGCCATGTTTAGGGTTTTTCACACATATAAAAGTCATATTATATGTATGATTATATATTATCATATTATAAAAAACATTTTTATATGGGTTTTAATTTACTTCAGACTAAATAAATTTTTAATCTGTCGCTAAAAATAACAGGAAAATGCAGATATCTGTTAAGCAGGCTAACAGACCTGTATGATTGGTCCTCATATCATTAAGGAAAGGTCCATAACTATATAAGGACCAGTTGTGTTTCTGTGCACCCCCAAAGGCCCATTATGAGCCAAGAGAAGCCGTGATGTCTGCCAGAATTCATGGATCTGATCATATTTCAGCTCTTCGTCTGTCATGTTTCTATTCAGTTGTTCAGTGTTTGCTTTGTTGTCTGCATCTATAAATGTTCACAAACAGCATGTACACAGTCAGCAAACGGATAAAAACAATTGAAAAGTTTGAATTTGTCTCAAAATAATATTTAAAAAGCTTTGTTTCCTGTAACTTTGACTCCTACACACAGTTTCACAACATCACAGCTCCTGAAACAGTTTGAACCTCTGCTGTGCTCATGTGTCAGTCCAACAGTGTGATTGGCTCATACGTTTCACATTTCAGCTGTTTAATGTGGTTTACGTGACACCAGCCTTTTAAAATCATACCGTGAGTTTTAGGTCATATTTATTGTCTATTTGTAGTTGTACTGTAATTGTATGCCCCTTGAGGATAAAGATGTCCTTGATGCTTGTGGATCGGCTCTTTGGGGGCAAGAACAGAACAACCGCTGCCTTTAACATTTCAGAATTGTCTCACTGATTTTAAATCAGCATTTTTTTAAGGAGGTGTCTCCTCCTAATACAGTCTCCAGTTTCCACCTTTATTTAACCAGGAAGTGAAACTCTTCAGATTAAGAATCTCTTTTATGTCCTCATCAAAGATAAGCAGCTTTAACCTGGTAAGATTTTCAATGGTTGGAGAAACCGGTGCTCCCGGAGAACAGGAGAAGGTTTCAGGGTTTGTATTTGATTCTGAGCGTTTCTCTTGGTGAGCGCATCTGTTTGTGAGTCTGTTTGTGAGTGTGTCTTACCCCAGTCTTTGACCAGGTTGTTGGACATGTAGAGGACTTTCAGGTTCTTAAGGCACTGGATTCCTTTCAGTTTCTCTATTTGGTTATAAGAGATCCACAACTCCTCTAATGTATCACCTACGGCCTCCTGCACACACACACACACACACACACACACACACACATAAAGACACACAAAACTGATGTCAAATAATTCACAAAGTTTATGTAAAGACTTCTGAAAGACTCCAGGGACCAGATACATAAAACTTAGCATGGATTTACAACTACAACCGAGAGAAATCCTGGTTTGATTATTCAGCTGATAACCACCTTGATAATAATAACACTAATTATTAAAAATTATTATTATTATTGATTACAAGATAATAAGATCACATATAAAAATAAATGTTATTATAATAATAAAAATGTATTATTATTATTATTTATGTAACAAAAGAATTTCCCAAATATGTGATAGATAAAGTACTTCTCATCTTATTATCTTATTCATGTGGCCAGAAAACAGACCTATATCCTGGATATGTTGAACCTGCGTCTTTGCTCAGGCTTCATGTCACACACTGATGTTGTCATTTTGATAAAGTCAAAATCAAAATGCAGAGTTTCTGGCAGCCATATTCTTTCTACGGCACAGTCACAAAAAAATAAGGAAGAACATTGAGCACAGATGTTTGTTTGTTGTCAAAGTAAAGCGCTTGTGAACTTTAGACCCTGCGCTGTTTAAACAAGTCAGTTATTGGGCCTCATTAACTTGTCGCCATGCACTATTTGTCTCACCCATGTCCCCAGGAGGGCTCCGTAGGACTCAGACGAGCCAGCGTTGGCCCAGTTTCCTGTGTGACTTACCAGCCCAGCAAGTGACTTGATGTTGTTCCTCCCTAAAGACAAAATCTTCAGGTTCTCTGGAAGGACCAAACATCACATTTCAGCAACACGTTTCCATACGTGGTCAGAGTGTGTGTGTGTGTGTGTGTGTGTGTGTGTGTGTGTGCGCGCGCGCGCAGTCAGCACTCACTCAGGCCGTTGAGATTCGTTATTTTCTCGATGCAGTTTGTGGACAGAGACAGTTTCCTGTGGAGAAACACAACAGCACGTCATGGATTTGAAGGATGAACTTTGATGCAAACCTGCCAACGCTCCTGTTTTTTAAGGCCATCTCTTGGTGTCCTTCTGGGGAAACTCTCGTGATTCACATGAGCCTCACAGTTTACTATAATTAACAGGAGTACAGGCATCAGTAAGTCTTTTGTGTTTGTCTGTCAGTTTGGCTGGACATCACTTCAGGTTCAAACAAAGAGGCATGAGGCTGAAATAAAATTCATCCACCAACTTGTGGCCTTTATTACTACAGCAGGAGTTCACAAGCACACCAACATACACCAACCGCTCTGAAAAAAACAGGCTTCCTTTTATACTGTACCTGCTTCAGGTGAGTATCTAAAATGGCCTAAATCTGGGGGTAACAAAACCAAATGAAGAGCTAAATACCAACAAAAACCAACACCAAACCAAAATATAACACAAAGAATAAATATTTACATACATATAAATTCCTGTAAATAATTCATTAACATGTGCTTTAATCAGTTATACATATTAGAAATACCTTGACTAAACTCCCCTAACCTGGCACTTTGGTTTGCCCCAGGGGCTCATAAGCAGGTGATTGAGCTTCTTTCGCTCTTTTGCTCCATATCCTGCTGAGGAGACAACCAGGAAAAGGTGAGTACTGCTAGTATCTATATTAACACACACACACACTTTCAGTAAACTATGCAACACAGAATTTAGATTTACAAGACAAATAATTATAAGATGTGAACAGTTCTGATTAGCGTTTTCTTTTTGACACAGGTGGGATGGGCAGTCCTGTTTGCTCCTTCACCTTCCATAAACTGTCACTTAAATAATCCCACCAAAATATCAATTCAACTCAATAAAGAATCCCCAACAATAAATGTGTGTGCCTTTTTTATTTAACTTTCATCATCCAAAAACCATTCACACAGCAGGACAGCCTAAAATGTGTCCTACTGCATAATGAATTACTTTGCATCTGTGCCAGTTGGTCATTCTGTCCAGTTAAGAGAAACCTGAAAATACAAAGCTGAAATACAATGAGCACAAATGGACCATAAATGGATTCGCATTTTCTGACAAAACTGTACGTGACTAAATATTTTTACTGGTATTTCTGAACTCAGCATCATTGAATTAGGTAATATCAACAGCAGAAATGTTATTTTGATGCAGGGCGGGGTTATCGATGCTGGATTTGTGGAAACTAAAATAAAATAAAATGTGGACTTTTTGTCTGGAAGCAGGTAAAAATAATTATTTTAGCCGTTTAGCCCCATTCACTCCCTTTTTTTTTCCCGAGCCAATAAAATTTTGATCTACTGGCCTGGGGGTCTGCTGAGGGGAAAATGTGATGTTGTACAATGAAAAAAAAACAAAAATAAATGTTTTAGCAGACGTGTGCATGTGAAAATAATTTGGGCTCAAATGGGCCCTCATGTTATAAAAGCCATGCATGAGTGAGAGTCCCTCTGAGGACATCGTAAGGAAGGAAAATGACTCTGAAAGAGCGTGTGTCAGACTTTACAAGGCAGTGTCCGTCTGCAGGACTCACTCGCAGTTTGTCAGCGTGGAGAGCGACGCGTCCATCTTCTCTATAGGAGGAATCTGACCATACAGTTTGACGGCTTTCGCCTCGCTCCGTTTCTCCCCTGACTTCTCCTCCTGCACACACACACAGATACAGTTACATACATGTACATACTGTGCCAGCCAACATGTGAGTTTGCAGTGATGCTGTCTCTTCTGATGACCATGATCGCGGCCATGTAGTGGTGTAAGTCTTCATTTTTAGTCATTAAAGCATCTGAAACTAAAGAGCTGATCGCAGACATCTGTCCTCATATTCTCATTTATCAGCAGGAGCTTGTACTACGAAGCAGGTTCAATATATCCAGGATTTCTTTCCGTACCTGGATTCCCTTACCCTATCATCAATCACATGATTTAGGTGGTTATTATCAACTCGATAAATCAACCCAGGGTTTATCAATCTTACCATAAGCATATTCACATTGCCAAGAAGAGTGAGATCCCCTGGCTCATCCTCATTTATGAGCAGTGAATAAAGAATAACACCCAGCCATAATATGGTTAACGTAACACAGAGTTCTACAAAAAAGTATATTCACATGAGATTCTGCTAAGAGTTAATCATGCATAACTTTAATCATATTTAATTACAATCATATATGAATCAATATAATGAATTGGTAGAAAGTAAGCTATGTTGATTTGATTATGCTGAGACTGTTCAGACATGTTTGTGTGTTACAAGAAGATACTGAGTGTGTCAATAGGATGTGTGGCTTAAAGAAAGTGTGTGTGTGTGTGTGTGAAAAGATGTGGGTCGCAGAGACATTTTTCTAAATTGTGTAAGGGTTTTTCCAATAAACTTTAATACGTTTTTTAATAAAAATGTAATTAATTTTTCCACCTGCTTGAGAGAGAGACAGAGGGAGTGGTACACGACCGCAAAGAGGACATAAAAGGGGCTGTTTAGGATGGTTCGGGGTTCTTCCTCCAACCTCCTGCGATGAGTGGAGATGCCATCAGAACAAAGGAGTTCACAGTCGAAAACTTCACCAAGAACCACTGCCCAACCACTGTGGATTTATAATTTGGAATTACGATTTTTAGTTTTTCTCTGCTCATTTTTGCCGTGTTGGATTAAGGCCTGAAAGGAGTCTGAGGACTTTGTACTGAGTCACAGCTTCCACTTCTGGACTTCGTCAACTGCGGCCGGGGGAGGATTGTGTTGCTGGCCAGAGCGTACTTCCTCTTCTCTCTCTCAACCATCCCAAGACTGGTAGTAGAAATCAGCCTAGAAATAGCCTAGAGTAGTTTAGTTAGATTAGGATATGATTTATGTGATTTGACAATATGATTAATATTTGATCAAGCTGTTTGCTTTGTCCCTGCTAAATTGCTTAAATAAAATACCTTATCTGCATTTAAAGTCTGAGATTGTGAACATTCCCTTTTTGAGTCTTTGTTTAGCAGCAAAGGTTAAAACTTGTGTATAAGTATTATGGTTCTTACCGGTTGTTCTAGCCTTTAAAAATTAACTGATCCCTGGGGCCTACTCTTTACCTGGCCACTAAAGTTAATCCTAGCCAATTACCAAGAACAAAGAGGCAGTCTGCAGCATGTGACCAGTCAGAAACATGATCTACAGGTCTACTGACAGCAGGGTGACTGATTTTACAAAGGAAGATGAAACTAGAATATTAGAAAAATAAATAAAGAGTTTAAACACAGAGTGAAAGCAGCAGTGTGAGTTTTAAGAGCTTTGCTCAGTCACACTGGAAAAGAGCTGCTGTATTAATAAAGTTTATTTGAAGCAGGAAGGAAAGCCAGTATAATGGTGACTGTGTGAGTGAACAGACTTCTCAGTATCACAGCTCTGTGATTAAGATACAGGAGGGTCTGATGGGTTATAACTGTTATTCTATAAAATGAAGGATTCGATGTGTGTGAGACAGTTCGATGGTTTCAGCTGCAGCCCCGGTGCTGTTTAACGCTCTGAGAGGAAAGAAGGAAGATAAAAACTGCAGTCAAACAATTTGATGTCAGTTTCACAAGTGCAAACAGGTGCTCTGATATTAAAGATCAGATATTAAAGCTTATGGAACTATAAAGTGTTTTAGAACTGCAGCCAACAGGAAAAAATTAGGTCTAAAGTTTCTCTAAGAATCTATATTTCTTACAGAAGCTCATCAGATAAAGACAAAGACTGTAGACGCTGTTAAAAACCTTCAGACCCTCTGACTGTCTGCACTCTGAGTTCTGAGCGACTGTCCAGGAATGGAAGAGATCTGATTCGTGGTACAGACTTCTGCTGTCTTTCTGCAGGAAATGATCTGCATTCTTCTTTCCTGTTTTTTTTTTTATTTTTTATGTGACTTCTTGTTTGATTTACATCTGAGTTAATTTTAATAAAGACTGATTGATTGATTGTGTGTGCATCTCACCCATTTAGTCAGCGCATCTCTCACAGTCATCGCTTTGGCCTGGAAACATGAACAGTTAGACAGGCTGAATTACACTGTGATGACACAAACAAACACTTTGGTTTGATTTAAGATAGTAACTGAATAAACACCATCTTTATATCAATAACAATAATAATTCATTATTATTTTTTTAATATATTTAGGGTTTCTGCTGCTGGCACTTGACACACAGTCTAACGGAGCAGAAAACAGTCCAGGCTCCCTGTCAGGACTCTGCTGCTGTTATCCAGCCACTGAACAAGCTAACGAGCTAATTAAAGTTAGCCCGTGTTAGCCAGCGGATGTGGCGCTGCTTCGTGTTTCCGGCGCATAAAACTCTCAGATATGAAGTGACACCGTGTTTCTACAAGTTTCTGAGAGTTTTTAGAGCTACTGTCACACAAAAATCAGTTTTAAACAGCGAAGAGCCACAAAAGGAACCGAAAACACAAACACTCACCATGCTCGCGTCTGATGTCTGCTCCTGTTGCTATGGCACTGACCGCAATCAGCTGCGCATGCGCACTAGACTTGACCCAGATTGGAGGCAAAGTTTAATTAGAAAGAAGAGATTCATCTCCTACAAACATTATTGACTTGACCTCAAAAAGTCGTTATCTCGAATTATACATAAATATTACCCATTAAACTCTGCTGTTTGTAAATATAACCCAGATTTAAAGAAAATAATATTTAGGTCTGTAGATTCTCTGAACTATTTTTGAGTTATTTTAGTTTTTCTACTTAGTTTTTATTTTCATTTCGTTTTCGTTTTTTGGCTGCATTTTCACTCATTTCCAGTCCAGTCCTTGTACCTGACCATTTTCAGTGGAATGTTGTTTTTTTTTTATTAAGCCACTTAACACTGACCTATGAATCATTCACACATAACAAAGGCTCCTAACTCAAGGGACGAATCAGTGTTGTGTCTACACATATCGATTTAGCAAAGAACCAAATTTAAATTGTATCTTTAGGCACTTTGTTACTAGCAGCCTGTCACAGAAACACATAATTTGTTCCCATTTCTTTAGCTGAACCTATGAAAAACACCTAACATAACACAGTTTGACAGGCAGAAAACAGTATTTTTCCACCAACAAGTTGATTCCCAAAGAGCTTTTAGCTGAAAACTTGGCATATCTCGTCATGGTGTGCATTGTGTCCTTAAAAACTCTGAGGAAAGTGGATAAAAGGACAAAAGAAGAAGCAGCAGGCCTAAAAAACTATCTACAGTCTGTCCTTAAGAAATAGGAAAAAAAAAGTCCAGCAAAGACCTGACACAGGACCTGAGAGATGCATCTGGACCTTCAGCTGATCCATCTACTGTTTACTGAAGCCTCATCAGAGATGGTCTCAATGGAAGGGTGGCTGTCAAGAAGCCATTCTTAAGGAAGGGAAACAGGGAGAAAAGGCTGAGGTATGCCACATTACACAAGAACTGGACTGAAAATCAGTGGCAACACGTCTGATGTAGTGATGAATCCAAATTTGAAATTTTTGGTTCAAATCATTGTCAGTATGTACAGAGGAGATCAGGAGAGAGGAACAACAGTGAGTGTCTACAACTATCTGTAAAACACGGTGGAGGCTCTGTCATGGTTTGTGGCTGCATTTCAGCCAGTGGTGTTGGAGATCTTGTCAAAACTGATGAAATTATGAATGCAGAAATGTACCATCAGATTTTGATCCGCTATGCGATACCATCTGGAAAGTGTCTGAATGGAAACAGCTGTATTTTTCAGCATGGCAATGATCCCAAACACACTGCCAATGTAGTAACAGCATACCTGGATAGAAAAAATGCACAACGAAACACTATCAGTCATGGGCTGGTCTCCCCAGAGCCCGGACCTCAACGTTATTGCAGCAGTGTGGGATCATTGTGACAGAATGGAACAAAAGGCAGCCAACATCCAAAGAATCCATTCACCCTTGTAGCAACTGGCCTGAACTGGACATCGATTTTCAGAGCTTCTTCCATTAATTTCTGAAAATACTTTTTTAAGCAAACAGATGAAGACAACATGGCTGACAAAAGACATTTGGTTAAAGTGAAACCACATTATCTATTATCAGTCTTATAAGAATCAAACTCTCACCTCATGCAGGCCTGAAAGTCAGCTATTATACAGGACCTGTAGTCCACTTGAATTTAAATAAATAGATGTGAAAATAGAAACCAAAAGTCATGTTTCAGCCCGATGAGATGAACACTGGAAGTGGAGGTGACAAATCAACTAAAGATGCATGAAGATGACTCAGTCAGAAAAGAAGTGGTTGATCAAACAAGATTTCTTCTACATTAACTGATGACACATAAACCTTGTTGTTTTGCCTGAGCTCTCAAATCTGCCTGAACAAAACGCAAAATGTGACACATTATGAGTCATCAGTGATGAAGTTTCTGTTTTCTTTGCGTTGCTGCTTTGATTGCTGTCGTTGTTCCCGTTGTTTGGAATCAGTGTCATCGATGTCTCATCTAACAGGCAGAAATCTAAAGCAAACCCAGCAGTCTTCTAAAAAAAAACATTTGTGACTTTAAATATATATTTTTATCCAAAATACTGCCATAAAATCTGCTATAACTGCACATCAGTCAAATATTACTATAATAATAGATTACAGTTTGGTTAAGAAATATTAAATTCTTTTAATTGGCATGGCTAAAAGCTAACTAGGCTAGCTGAACAAAGTAGCTGTAATTGCTATCTTTGATTCTTGTTAAACTGCAATGTGCCATTTAAATGATACCAATTATGCACAAATTCAATAAAAATTTTTATTAAAATAAACAGAAAAACTACAACAGTTTATTTGTAGATATTTGAGGTTTTTTCACCTTTTAGATTGTTTTGAGATAGGCACACGCTTTCTTGGGTTTTGCCCATTTGTAAAAATAAAGAATAAAGTTTCTTTAATTCTTTAAATTAGTGCTGTTAAAGGCTAACTAGTCCAGCTTAGCAGTGTGATTTTATTTAATTAAACTATTTTCATTTTATATATTTAAATGATTTTATTGTAACAAAGAGCCCATTTTACTCCAAAATATGTAGCTCTGCTCTTCTTTTTGTAATGTCATATATTATATAATACTTTACCACACAGTTTAGCTTAGAGCATCAAACTTCACTTCTGTAAGCTTACTGGCTTAGCTTAGCAACATAGGGGTGAAAACCTGATGTTAATACAAATCAAGTTTTATTAGATTAAATACCCTTTATTTTGTATTTTTAAATTATTTTAATATAAATTAAGACCACAGTCCCAAGGGAAAATAAATACATATATAAATAATTTAATAATAATAAAAAAAATAATTTTCTCAGTTTCAGTACTTCTTTAAATTATTACTGCTAAAAGCTAACCAGCCTAGCTTAGCAGCGTATGGGTTGTGACCTGTTTTTAATACAAATCATGAAATTTTATTTGGTCAAACTATCTTTACTTCATATATTTAAATACTTTTATTGCAAAATAAGAGAAAATTTCACTACAAAATATGTAGGTCTGCTCTTCTTTTTCTGACATTACATATTAAATAATAATAATATATCACAGTTTAGCTTAGAGCTTCAAGCTGATTAACCCATCTTAGCAGGATAGCAGAAACTGCCACCTCTAAGACAGGTCATATGATTTTATTTGGTTAAACTACTTTTATTTAAATATTCAAATAGCTTCATGCCAATAACAATAAAAGCCCGGTCTCTCATAAAAATATCAGGCAACGCTGGTCTTTTTATAAAAATTTAATAAAATGCTAAAAGCCTTCACACAGTTTTTTTTTCTGAACTTCTTCACTTCTGTAAATTAGTGCTGCTGAATAAAAAATAAAGATAACTGCTTTAATTATAATAAAAATAATTATTAATAAATACTCATTTTAACCTAATTTTATTAAAACCTGCTGTAGCATTTTAATCGTCTTTGCATTGTGAAAAAATAACCAAACTAGCCCCTGAAATAAATCATCAAATTAAAGTTTATTAAAACAGCTGGAAAAACAAACAAACAAACAAACAAACAAAAAAAAAACCCAAACACCTTAATTCTCCAACAAAATGTAGAAGGCATCACTCAGCAAACAGCTTTGGCCAAAGAAATAATTTGAGTTAACAGCTCGATATTAATTGTGTATCTGAAGTCATGAATCTGAACTGCTAACAGAAAGTCTGTCATAGGCACGTTGTGACTACACTGCATACAGAGTAAACATTTACATCAGACTGACTGCGACTCCCTGCACGTCCACTAACCGACAATTTCACTTTGCAGTGGTCTGTCTGGGATTTGAAGTACAAAGTATCAGCACATGCAGGGTGTTAAACATGAGCCAGGCTGTATAATATAAAAAATATCTGAAAGCAAACAGTCATCTAAGGAAAATTTCTATTCTGTTTTATAGTATGCATGTTAGTGTCTGAGGTTCATGTTAAACATGGATGAAGTAGAAATAATGAGGTAAAATATGTAGAAGTAATGAAATAAGGCTTTACACTGTTTAGGATGTTTTTGGAGGCTGCTCAGTATAACTAGCACTTTTTTTTGTAAAGGAAAGCTGGACTTCCAGAAGCTGCTGCCCCTCGGCAGGCTTCTGGAAGTCAGCCAATCAGAAGAAAGAGGGCTTTAAGGAGGGGGTCTTAAACGGAAGGCTGAGGGGCTGCAAACAGGCAGGATGAGATACTAAATAAGGATTTATTTTTTTAATGTGAAATTATGCAAATCTTCTCCAGTGGAGTCCAAGAACAGAAATATAAAGCTGCTAAAAGGTGTCTGATATCTTATTTAACTGACAGTAGTTAAAAAGGAACCATAATCTATGCAGGAGATCAAAACATTTCCAAAAACTCACAGTCACTCAGAAGTACCAAAATAAGATATTTAACCTGTTTTCCAAGTTGCACAACTTTATTTTAGCTTGATGTGCCTGAATCCAGAAACACAGGTGCAACACCATTTATTTTTTAAATCATGAAAATTTATTTTCATCTTTCACTTTAGAGATAATTTCAGAAAAGCCCTGAGCAATATGGCCAAAAACATTATTAATGTATGTTTTTCTACAATAACTAACATAAGAAATTGTCACGTTATACTTATAAAGTAACATCAAATGTAAAAAAGAGAATGTCTGTTTAGAAGAAATCTTTTTGTGATTGGTCTGTCAGTTCTCACTCATCCAGGTCATGGTAGTCTCCATGAAGGCAGCTAGGCTTCTTTTAGGTTCATGAAGATGTTTCACCTCTCATCTGAAAGGCTTCTTCAGAGGTGAACAGAGGTGGTGCCCTACAACACCAACTATCAGTCACCTATTACACAGTCTGAGATCCCATAACTGGTGATTACTGTGAAGTCGCCACTGTGATTACAGGGTGGGTCAATGACTCTCAGGACCACCTTCAAGGTGACAGCCACACTGCGCTAAATATCTGGGACTCCCATGAACTGTTAGAAGTAAAGAAGCCTCTCAGATGAGAGGTCAAACCTGTGCAATAACCTACAAAGAATAAAAAAGAAGTCCAGTTGCCTTCAACTAAAGCGCTTATGATTTTTACTGTTAGCCTCTGCAAAAACAAAACCTTTCGCCACCGGGGGCAGCTTTTTACCAGTGGGTGTGCTGAAATGGTTTTACATGTGGGACACCTTACCACAATTTCCTCAAGAGGCGTGGCCTTTTGCCGGTCGCCACTGCAAATTATTTTGTGCTCTTGATGACTTGCCTGGTTATATAAAGGTTACAATGGCTGTTGCACCATCTTGTGGTACAAAGTGGTATTACACAAAAGTACAGCCCAGACCTAATTCAACTTCAGTTGATTTCTCTTCAACACAATACACAGATATTTTGGTCATAAAGTCATAGCAGTTCTTTTTTTTTTTTTTTTTTTTTCCCC
>VUQI01047788.1:7566-22717 GCA_015106735.1 Paratilapia polleni | reverse complement strand
GGGTGAGAGGAGGGGTACATCCTGGACAAGTCGCCAGTCTGTCGCAGGGCTAACACAGAGAGACAGCAGACAACCATTCATGCTCACATTCACACTTATGGCCAATTTAGAATTACCAATTAACCTAACCCCACTAACTGCATGTCTGGACTGTGGGAGGAAGCCGGAGTACCCGGAGAGAACCCAAGCAAAAATGGGGAGAACATGCAAACTCCACACAGATGGTGGATTTGAACTCAGGACCTTCTTGCTGTGAGGCAACAGTGCTAACCACCGTGCCACTTTGCTGCCCTTAATCCATTTATTCTGAGCTAACTGAGATTAAACTAATTGAGAGCAAACTGAGATTAAAGTAGGGACCAAAAGAGGGTTGGGGGATGTGGGCAAGGTTATGGTAAGATTTCATAGGTTTCCCAGACTCATTTCAAGTGTGGGAAACATATGAGCAAGTCCCACACATGCGTGTTTTCCTACCACTGCTTTGAACACACAGACTAGTCTACAATAAGCACTTTTTGTGCTCTTAGTGTTAATTAATGTTGAGTTAATACTGATAATTATAGATGCTAGTTATAAGGATTTTTTATGCTGTAGCAGTGTGGACAGTGTTTAATATTTGTAACAGTTATACATTGTTATATAATAAATCCCAACAGTTCCAGAAAGTTCTTGCCATTGTGACTTTCAATAAAATATCTACAAATCATTATGATATTTATGTTTTCATGCCTGAGGTAAAACAGGACATGATTTTATGTAATAGTCAATGTTCTTCTCAAAAAACAAGTGTTGTAAAGCCTAAAAATAAACTCTCATGGCTCTCTGAAACATTAGTTATTAATTAATCATTAATTTATTAATGTCAGGTAACCTATTTATACATTCTAAATTCAGTAGGTCAAGTATTCAGCATAAACACGTATTATGAGGATACTCTTTGCCCGGTTCAAAATTGGTCAAAGGTCAAAACTAACCCAGACCATACTGTGAGGCCATGATATATGAACAGTATGTAAGCGTTAAATTTTATTCATATTTGTGCTGCACGTGGTTGTGAAACTGGCTGCAATCAAAATAACTTTTATTTCTGTGATGCGGGATTTTTTTTTTTTCTTGGTTAAATCTGATGATGTAACAGATAATAACAGATACCGTAGCTCTGCTTTTCAAGAGGACCTATTCCTCCCACCCCCGGGGAGATCCTCAAAGTATTCTTTCCACCGCCTGACTATATCCTCAGTTGAGGTCAGCAGCACTACATCCCCACTGTATACAGTGTGAGCAGGAAGCCTCTTCCCCTTTCTGAATTGCCTGATGGTGTGTCATAATTGCCACGAGGCTGACCAAAAATCTCAGCGTAGGGAGGGGCTCAGAGTAGAGCCGCTACTCTGCCACATCAAAAAGAGCCAGTTGAGATTGTTCAGGCATCTGACTAGGATACCTCCTGGACATCTCCTCAGTGAGGCGTTTTGGGCATGTCCTATGGACAGATGGATGGACGGATGGATGGATGACCATTCAGGAAATCCTAGACTCCCTTGCTAGCTCTGTGGTCTTCTCCACCATCGACCTGAACAGTGGATACTGGCAGTGCCAGATGGACGAGAACAGCCGAGACAAGACAGCTTTCACCTGCACCTGGGATTTGTACCAATTCAATGTCATGCCCTTTGGTCTAAAAAAATGCACCAGCAACCTTCCAGCAACGAATGGAGGTGACCTTGGGCGAGCTGAGAGGCTGCAACTGCTTCGTTTACCTGGATGATATCATCATCTACCCTTGATCTTGGGAACAACACTATGATGACATCCAAGCAGTTTTCCAGAAGCTCTGGGAAGCCAGGCTGACCATCAAACTTCCCTCAAATTCCTGAGTCACATCGCATCAGCTTGAGGCCTTCAGGTGGACCCAGACAAAGCAAATGCCATAGAGGAATTCCCAGTTCCAACTAACATCAAGGCAGTTCAACGGTTCCTGGGCATGGTTGGCTGGTACCAATGATTCGTCCCCAATTTCTCACAACTGGCTGAACCACTGAATGAGTTAAAATGTAAAGGAGCCAAATTCAGATGGACACCTGATTGCCAGACTGCTTTTGAAGCCCTCAAGGCCTGTCTGGTCACCCCACCCATCCTAGGACACCCAAACTTTGACCTGCCCTTTATGGTTTACACCAATGCCAGTGATGTGGGACTAGGAGCAGTGCTCGTTCAGAAAACTGGGCTTTGAATGGAGGAAGTCCTGACATATGGCAGCCGGACCCTGAAGAGAGCAGAACTACTATTCTGCCACTGAGAATAAGTGTTTGGCTGTGGTATGGGCCCTGGAAAAGTAGAGATAAAGTCCAGAGACCCAGTGCATATCTCACCAGCTGGACCCTACAGATACAGGAATTCACTTTCTCTATAGAGTATTGGAAAGGGAAGTACAACACAGTTCCAGATGCCTTGCCCTGAGCACTGTATGATTTGCTAATCACTACCAGCCACTTACCTCCAACCTGTGGCACTTTGTTATCTATCAGAGGGGAGGGGGAGGGGGAGAGGGAGCTGCTCATCTCAGATGAAAAGATCTGAAGAGCACAGCAAGAAGACCAGGACTGTCAACAGTTGTATCAATCTATAATGGAAAATTGAGAAGTCACCTTAACAGACTCCACTAAATACACCATGTTGGAGGATAAAGTTTATCACGTGCTACAGCTGCCACACAAAACTGTCTACCAGATTCTCATACCAGAGAGTCTTCGTCCACATCTGCTCCATATGTTACATGAAGACCCCATGGCTGGACAGTTTGGCAGATATAAGACATACAAGAGACTCCAGAGACTCCAAGCTCTTGCATACTGGCCAGGAATGAGCTTGGATGTCAAATGATTTGTGCTAAACTGTCAAGTGTGTCAATGCTTTAAGCTTGAGAGTTGCAAGGTAGCTGGGAAGCTAAAGCAGACTGTAGTGAATCAACCCTGGGAGATGGTTGGAGTGGATTTAATGGGGCCCTTTCCAAGAAGCTCCAAAGGAAATGTCTACCTGCTGGTCTTTGTGGACTAATACACACATTGGGTAGACCTCCTTCCCCTGCACAAAGCCGCAGCTGAGAGTATATCAAGAAACCTCATTGAGGAAATTCTCTCCCGATGGGGAGTCCCCATCTACCCCCTGTCAGACCAGGGAAGCCAGTTCATCTCATCCATATTTAAGGCCACCTGTGAAAAATGGAGTCTAAAGCAAAAACTGATTTCCACCTACCACCCAAAAACCAACATGGCAGAAAGAATCAACAGAACCATGATAGCCTCCTATGTCAGAGAAAATCACAAACACTGGGATAAGCACTTAACAGAGTTCTGGTTTGCTCTCATTTCGGCTGTCCATGAGTCCACTGGTGTCACCCCTGCTGAGCTGAACCTTGGGTGGACCCATGATGGACCAGCAGTGACCCTGCTACAGCCCAGAAGTGCCACTCCTGATTAATCTAGCTACAAAACAGCTGTAAAACTTCCAAAGCTGGCTCCGAAGTGGCTCAGACCATACAGAGTTGTTGACCAAGTGGGGCCCGTTAACTATGATGTGGGGCTAGAGGACACTGGAGAAGATAGGAAGGTGGTACATATATCCCATTTAAAGCCCTGTTACCCCACTGCTTAAGAAATTGACGCCATGGAGAAAAAGCCCCTCTGGGATATCTTCAATGAGGAAAGTGAGGAAGAGGAATTTTGTGGCTTCCCCACCAACTCACCTGACCACCATCTTCTCCCAGCCGAAAATTCAGAGAGTGGAGACGAAGAGGACAATAAACCATGAATAAAATTTAAAGTCTGCTAGAATGCAGCCGTTTGCTCACATCTTGCATTCAGGAGGTCTTCTCTCATCACGCCCAGAACCTGGAAACTGCCAAGCTGTTCAATCCTGGGAGTATCTGCCACTTCTGTTCTGGAACAGAATGTAATGTAGGTGTACCGGCATAAACTTATAAACAAAGAGCCTCTCTTAGGAAGAGAATTCACTCCCCAGCAAATTCAAGGACCAAAATTGTGGCTGAATTTCACTCTACAGTCTCCTACTCTGAGAACTGTTGTAAATAGCCTGATATACAGACTGAGTATTTGACTCTGGGGGGAATATAGTGTGAGGGACACATACTGTTTATACTTGGCACTGTGGTTGTAAATACACTGTAAGCGCTTTATTGACTTGCATTGTCTTGTGTTGCTTGCTGTTCTTTTATTTATTGAGTGTTTTTGTGTGTACTGTTTGTAGGGACTGGTCTAAGGGGTAGTTCCTATGTAGGGTGGCTGGTGATAAAACAAAAACAAAAACAAAAAAAACAAAAAAAACAATAAAAAAACCAAACAAAAAAACACCACTATGCTGGATAGCGCTGCCTTTGACATGGGAGACCGGGGTTCGTATCCCGGCTATGGCCTACCTCCAGTAGGGGTCCTTAGGCAAGACCCCCTTACGCCACCTGCCTACCTCAGATATGAGTGGTACGTATACTGATAGAGTCATGCCGGCTCAGACGTCGCCCGGATTAACAAGGTCTGCGCCAGATGTTGGGGAACCAGGACAATCTGATGATAAGTGGGCTACTGGAACACGGAGAAGGCATAAATGGACAAGAGATGAGAACAGGGAACTGTTGGAATGCTACATGTAACGCTAGCGAAAGAGGTTACATGAAGAAGATGTGGGACCTATGGATTCTTCGAAACACAACATCTAGAAAGGAGAAAAAAAAATGAACAACACAAGAATTAGGGTACTCGTGATGTCTTGCCTCTTTTAATACGTTACACTAGCCTAGTACTGACACAAACACATCCCCCATAAAAAGGAGATAAATGAAGAAAATAAGGAAAAAGAATAGGGTAAGCATGGTGTGCAGTCTGTACCCTAGCCTGGGACCAGGGCATCTGATGGGAATGGTGGCACTGGGTGTCCCCTGGACCCCGTGGCATCCCTTCTGTCAGCGACCTGCATCTGTTGGGGCTCTACTTGCTGCTGGCCTCCTCTTCTTATTAGGATCATTTACATTACATTTCCTTTTTTTTTTTTTAAATGAAAAAAAGTTTGTGGCTTTATTTGTGACTGCTGCTTGAATAAATTATTGGTGTAATCACCATGTGTGTCTCCCTCATTAGGTCAGTCGGTTTAGCTGACACCAACAATCTCCTCCGTGAGCAACTCATCCAATCAGAGCAGGCCAACCAGGCACTGAGGGAGGACCTGCAGAAGCTGACAGCTGATTGGAAGAAAGCTATGGAGGAGGCGGAGCAGCGAGAGGCTGATTTGCAGAAAGAGAGAGAGGTCTGCAGTTTGTTTGATTTTAAAGGCGACCATTCACATAATAAATGTTTTCTTTGTGAATTTATGTTTGCGTGCATATGTGTGTGTGTTTGTGTTTAGTGTCGGTTGGGTCATGTAGGTGAGCAGCAGGCTTCATTGCTGTCTGTTTGGAGAACTGTGGTCACTCTGAGACAAGACTGTCACACCATGAAAACGGCTGCTGACAGGTATGTCTGAGACAAGGCCGGTTCACTCAATGGATAATCTCTACAGATGGTTGTCCAATCCGATTGCTGGTTTTATTAGCTCAAATTAACACCACCAATCAGGACACAGAGGTATTCCAAGACCCTGAAGAAAAGATAGCTTGCAAAGGTGACAGGATTCAGACCAGTGAGGCAGTCTTTTCAAAATGACCAACTTAAGTTCCCAAACATGCTTTAAGTTGACCAACCTGTCTCTCTCTGTAGGGATCTGTGGCAGATGAGGGCAGAGTTTTCTCGTCTCTCTTCCACTCTCCTCTCCAGCTGTGACTCTGTCTCATCCTCACTGAGGCTCAGCGCTCTTTGCAATAACCCCCTCTCCTTCTCCTCTGGCTACCCCACTCTTCTTGCCTCAGACCTCACTCCCTCCTCATCTTATTCTCTTCCCCCTCTATCCTCCAATCTGGTCCACCCTCCTCTGGACTCATCTGCACCTCCTCTCATCTCATCATCCACAATGGGAATCTTGTCCTTGGGAGAGCTGGAGCACAAAGAGGAGGAGGATGAGGAGAGAAGGGATGAGAAAAAGCGAAAGATTTCAGAGTTGAAGCTCCTCCATGAGACTCAAGTTTTACGACTGCAGCAGAGGTAAATGTTTCACACATTCAGTGTTGATTAGGGTTCTGATGGAAGTTCAAACACATCACCTCCTGCACCTCCCTCCCTCCTTCTCTCTATCTTTCTCTCTCTTTCTTTGTCAGGATTGCGGAGCTCTCTTGTTCATTGCAGGCTGAGGCCAGTCTGAGGGAGGAAAGAGAGAGGGAGGCTGAGCGACATAGAGAAACAGAGAGAAGCCTGCAGTCTGTGAGTCATGCTGTGATTAAACTGGTGAGTCTAATCATGTCAGCCAGACATATAGGGATAGCTTGGTGTTTTTACTGCTCTTCTGTTTAAAAAAAAATAAATAAAAGTATTAACTACGTCGCTGCTGTTACATAAATAGATGCCAGTAGTGAAATGTTATGACCATAACTTCTATTCCCTGAAAGAGAGGAACGAGGTACAACACATGCAGTATGGGATATCACGCCCCGCACATGTCCTGGCTGAAGACATCTCTATTCATGGCTTTAAGGCAGATGACCTGTGATGACACATGTCAGGCCCTGCCTGCACATATACACCTCTGTAATCACAGTCAGTTCTAATAAATTCTTCACCGGGACCAGCTGCACGGTGGGGTGGACCTTGCAAAAAGAGATCAGAGAGCCCTGGTGTAACAGCCCAGGCTCCCTCCAGGGGTAGAGAGCTAACATGCAAGTAACGGTTACCATCAGCATCCTGCACAGTTGAGACAATGCACACAGGCAGTGAGAGAGTCCAGCAAGAATAGGATGAAGTTCTCCCTCTTTTTTCTGACCTGCAGTGTTTGCAAGGAAATCCCTGAATCACCTGCCTGACCTGCAGACTGAAGATTTGCAACTGTTTGAGAGTAACATGCATTCTTTGTATTGTTTGTAAAATGGGAACATGTACATTAATACAGTGTGTTAGAGGCACCTTTATTGGGGCATAACAATGACATACAGTATGAACAGTTGGCGTGGTCAATTGAACATTAATACACCCAAACTGAGAGTTACAACCAAGGCTACAAAAGTATATTTTTGTGTGCAGGGGGTTTATGCTTGGGTGACTGTTTTAGGAATGTGCAGCATTTTCTGGGGCTGACAACCTGAACAGAACTTGAGCGGCAGGCAGAAGGTGGGCCTTTGCTTTTGGCCAACTGGCACAGAGCATGACTTGGAGGCTGTGCTCTCACTAGCTGTGCACCCTCAGCAGCAGACAGCACTGCTCTCTTGGGGGTAGGTGGCAGAACTGTGGCCCTGCGAGAGCTGGCTGCAAGCTTGGGCTTCATATCATGTCCGAGGATGATATTGCACAGAGCTTCTGTCTATTTCGTCCTCAGCTCAAATTTAGCCTTAATGACTTTGAGTGATTGCTGGAATACCCCATCAGCAGACACTGGTTCGTCCAAGTAAATGGTCCTGTCCCTATCCAGGACATCATAGAGGGTCAGCCACAGATGCCACTGCATCACTACTGTTAAAGCCGTTCCTCTGCCCAGGGAGAGGGCTGCACAGTGGGACATACGGAGAATGTAATACGCTATGACTCTGACTTCACAAGGGAGAGTTGTCAATGGGCTGTCTGGGGGAACCAGTGACCCGAGCTCTGCCAGGCACATCACCTGGTATGTCTGGAGCATAGTGACAGAGCTCGTGGCATGGGGAGTTCTTGCCTGAGCGTGATAAATTTTGTCCAGAGGAAAATCCACATTGCTTGGATGGAAGAGTTGAGGGGGCACCAACACTATGGTTGTGGGACAGGGCCAGATAAGCCTCCAGGATCAGTTTCATAGTTGGTAGATTAATTAAGCCTGCCTCTTCAGCACCGTCCACCTCCAGATACTGTCCATAGCCTGGCACAGTGACACAGGTAGATAGTGGTATGCTCCATGTAGCGATTAGCTCGGAGATAAAATCTGGGAACATTGGTAGGTGGTTTTTGACGGTCATGGGCTCTGGGGATAGGAAGAACGCTGCAAACCGTGATGGTATCTGAGCCATTGGAAGAGAGGGACACTCTATTTTCAGCTTGTCTGCTGTGTGGCAAAACCGGGAGAAAAGAGATATGTTGTCTTGGCCAGCTGGCGCAGCGGCGGCACACTGGGCCACCAATGGGCTCTCCTGCTCATCCGTTGACAAACCAGCACATCATGATCACCATAGTGAACATAGTGAATGGCTAGCTCAGGTTGTAGCTGGCTAGTGCTCTCACATGGTTCTGACTCGTGCTTGGTTTAACCTATCAATAAGCTCCATGTGGTCAGCCCAGCTAGTTGCCGGGAAATCGACCGAATACTCCTTGCCTTCGGACTCAGACAAAACTGGGTCCCTAGACTTGGAGAGGAGAGGGTCATGCTGTGCAGTCTTTCTTAGCACTTTGTCCACAAATGTAACCTCTTTCCAGGGTTGAGTGCTGGAGCTGGCGACAAAATGGACAGGCTTCAGGCTCGGTCAGTGCTCTCCTAGCATGGACAGTCCCCAGGCAGACAGGACACGCCTCGTGCTGGTCCTTGTCATGCAAAGAGAAGCAGCACCCCTGAGGAAAGGGGCAGACAGAAGACTTCTTCTTCACTTGCTTTGCTTTGATACTCATACCAAGATGCAAATCAAAAAATACTGCACGGAAAACTGTAAATTAGCACTCTATAGGCAGCCTATGCATCAACTAAGCGGTGGTGGTTAACACCAACGGGGGCAGTTAAGCCAACTTCAACTTGGGAGACAACAGACACAACCAACACAATAGAGGTGTTCTTAGTGAGGTGAAGAGCTTAAGAACTGAGGGAAGACTGTGATGATAGGGGTGTATATGTGAAGACGGGGCCTCACATGTCTTCTTCCTGTTCCTATCCTTTGCTTGGATTAGTTTTGTTGTCACACCTTTAGAGAGCTCCTGTTTTTGATCTTTTCTCTAAGCGGCTGGTCTGTGTAAAGCTCTGATAGCCTCTGTCAGCAGCAGTAGGTGAAGCAGATGAAGGCAGCGTGTGTTATGTTTTGTGTTCAGTCCAGAGCCCTGAGCAGCAGCAGCAGTCAGTCTCTAAACATCTCCTCAGAAGGTGTCCTCAGTCTGGATCTGTCCTCCTTGCTGTCTGTCCTATCGCAGACTGAGAGCGCTCTGCAGTGGAGAAATGAGGAACTACAGGTCAGTTACACAGTATAACATAGATATACTTTATGTAAACGCAGCATTGGTCACTGCTATTTTTGTGATGTGTCAACGTAGTCACCATATATGCCACCTAATTCATGTATGTCTATGGAGGCAAAGGTCTGTACACAACCAAAAATCAGAACTCACAAAATTTTCAACTGATTTTCATGTGGTTTAGTTTGTTATGAGTTACTTTATCTTTTGGGAATCTATACACAAAACAAGTCCATCTGAACAACACTATACAGCTGTGCATGTTTCTGTAGCTAATATTCAAATACATATGAAAGTTACCATCACATTAGTGCCATGAAACAGATTTAATATAATTTATGACTTCTTAACACAGTAACACAGACAGCTACATTGCTGGTTGACAAATATCATTTTCACATATTTCTGATAAATTACTTTATTTTTTTTTCTTTATTTGACATAAGCCAGTGTTTGCATAATTTAGTAGCAGGACAGCCACTTAATTTAAACTTATCTTAAAAGATTAACTACTTATTAACGTATCAAATTAAAGACATTTCACAGTCATTATACAGCCAAAAAGCAGTACAAAGATTTGCCATTTTATATAGGAGCTGGTTGGACTCCATAGTTGGACATCCTGAGTAAGTTGGCAGTAGCAGATACCCATCTCACAAGCCTGGATTCAGCATCAGTGTGTTTATATCTATGCTTACTTCAAGTTTCAGCTGCAGGTCAAAAGTCACGGAGGTCTTACTAAATATGTGTGTGTTGTGTCAGGGGGCAGAGCGAACTCTGCAGCAGCTTGGTGAGGAGAAAACAGCCCTTCACCTCCGACTGAAGCAGCTGGAGGACGACAATCAGCAGCTACACGCACACACACAACACAAACAGCAGGAGCTTGCACACACTATGGACATACTGAGCAGGTACACACACACAGAGTAGGAACACACAGTAAGTAAGTCCAGCGGCCCCTGGTGTGTGAATGCTAGCATTTACAATGTGTTTCCAGGTAAAGCCAGTTGCACATTAGCACAAAATCAAGTCTGTATCAGGAAGATGCAGTGCTCAGAATTATTGTCAACTATGATTGGATGAATATATGAAACTCAGTTTAAAAATGCTGCTGTTGTTTGATAATTAATACAGTTATCTTCTAACTCCAACCTCGGCTATTTTCAACCAGAGGTCTGGGTCACAAGTGGGCAGGAAGTTTGGGTCAATGAAAATCAAATGATTAATTCAGATTTTATGCTGCATTTTTGTGGATGTAAAAGAAGAAATTCATATTTCTAAATGAATTAGTGAACGATAGTGACAGAATGTTAGTAGTTACCTGTAATTTAGTTTATAGTTTTGTATTTATTCATGTGTAAACTCCTGTGTGACAGAGAGAAGGAGGTGTCATCCTTCCTGCATCTGCAGGTTGAAGAGGTGCAGAGAAGGGAGGAGGAGTTGAAGAAAGAAAATGACAAACTGAGAAGGGAGAAATACAACCATGAGGAGAGAAACAGACAGTTGGAGACAGAAACACAGAGACGGTACTCGGCACAGGACACTACTCTACTGTACTGTGCTTTACTGATTCATCAGGTGTGCACTGGTTTTGTTTCAGAGTTGAGACTGAGCTGTTGGAGAATGTCCAGCTGTCAGAGCGAGAGACTCTGCACCGAATAGAGATTTACAGTCTGAAGGTAAAAATCAGGCTCACTTTACTCAAGCCATTTTTATACGTGAACTCCAGGCGATGTTGGGAGAATCAGGTCAGAACATTGGGCTTCATTTACTGATATTTGCATGGAAACATTCAAAAAATGAGTTTGCACCCAAAATTACCGTCAGATTTATGGCACGTGCCCATCAGCCGATTTTGCTCTTACCTTCATGCGTATGTTAGTAAATCAGACTTATTCTAAATCAACAGGCTCATGCTCGCTGCTGCGTCCTGCATACTATCCGCATACAGCCACACCACAGGGAGCGGTGATGGTGCCTCTCTTACAACAATTTCTAATTTAAATTAGAAAAGTTAAGCCTACACCTTTCCCTTTAGTATTATGTTTTCTTTACATGCAATTTATCTTTTTTATTGAATTGTAGTTCTGAGCATTTTGTGATTTACGATGTTTTGGAAAACTGTGACTAAAAGGCAATAATAATAATAATAATAATATTAATTGTTATTATTATTATTAGTAGTATTAGTAGTAGTATTCATTTTAAGGACTTGTGTTTAAATTTCCTACGACAGCCAGGCTATCATTTGTTTGTACATATGGTCAGAGGGACTTCTAAATTTGTTCGTAAAGTACGAACCATTTCAGTTATGAAAATATTGATAAATCACTGATTTGTGTGTGAAACAATCGTACGTGCGATTTAGGCACTGTTTGTAAATGAGGTCCATTGTTCCAAGTTAGTCTTTCTTGCATGTAGCACACAGCAGGAGATAACCCCATTCACATGTTGTTGTCACTACTGGCTATACTCCATGTCGTTTAGGCAAGAGAGCTGTCTGGATAGAACACGCAGATAGCATTGTACATCACATCCACTTGTTCGCTGTGAATTTTTTGGTTAAGTAACCATTCTAGTCTTGCATAGTTGCAACCTGACATTACATGAACCTTGAACTGGCAGGTTTAATGTTCAGTCTGACTGCCTCAGACACTAGTGTTCTCAAGATCCAGGCTTCAGTGCGAAAACAAAAACAGCTTCACTGTGTGTCCATGTTCTTCCCTTTGACTGAAAAAACATTTTCCCGTGGCAGTGACCTATTTGAGAGCTCAACATATGTAAGAAAACACACCTGAAGCACAAAGACAACATTCTGAAAAGTGACACAACAGTTTTCTGTGTTTGCAGCTAATTTTAGTATGTGGTTGTGTGTCAGTTTTGTTTGTTTGTTTTCAAATGTGAGAGGTGCTATCTGTTTGGTTAAGAAGTTTGGCAGTCTGCTTATGTTTTGTCTGTGTTTCCTTAAGTTGCAGACCTTCAAGTAAAACAACAGAATATATGTTGTTTTGTCTCATTTCTCTCCTTTGGATGTCTCTCTGTCATCCTGTGTCTGTTATCGTCTCCTCCTCCTGCAGGGGGCACTAGAGAGAGAACAATTGGACAAGCAGAGGGTAGTGGAAGAGGTTGCTGATGCCAGAGATGCCCTGCAGAAGGTACAGACATGACATTGAAAAGGTGTAAATCCTAGGAGGAACACTCTTGACTTCATGCTCATTTGTATAGTATGATATTCTGTCTCTCATCTCTCCCCTTGTCAGTCCAGGGAGTGTGTGTTGCATCTCTCATCCTCAGAGAGTGTGTTAAGACGGGAGGTAGAGGAGGTACGGGATGCTCTGGATAAGATGGCCACCCTGAACTCTGCTTTGGCTTTAGACAAGAGAGAGCTGAACAAGCAGCTGCTGCAGGTACTCCTGCTTTCTTTCCCCCCTCTCTCTTATCTATCGCTTAGTGACACTGCCTAGATCAGTGGCTTCAAGCCTTTAGTTCATCACATCAGTCAGTTCATGTGTCTGTTACCAGCTGGAGTCTGAGCTGTCGGACAGCCAGTCACAGGTGCAGGCTCTGAAGTCAGAGGTCAGCTCTCTGCAGAGAGAAGTCAAAACCCTAAACATGGACTGCAGACAGCTCAGGTGAGATCAGTTTCCACCACCTACTATTTGTACCTGAGTCCTTAATCCAGAACTGTAAAGTTTTATACTGACTAAAACATTTAATCCAGAAAAATACAGATTAGAAAACCTTTAATCCTGAATTAAAATCATAAAATCCTGAACACAGGCCCTTTAAATCCTAATTATCAACATAACATTTTGAATATTGTTTTGGCTGTTAGAGTACAAAGAGAGGCTGAGGCAGACGTTGTTCAGCAGCTGAGAGAACAAGAGACAGAGCTGGAGAGAAAAATGGAGGAAAAGGGGAGACAGTGTCTCTCCTTGGTTGAGGAGAGACAGAGGGCTGGACAGCAGTTGGAGGAGGTAAAGAGGGGACAGTAATGTGACAGTGGGACATGTAGATCTGTTTGTTGTATCATGTATGAAGTTTGTGTGTCTGTGGTCCACAGCTGTCCTTTCAGCATGCCTTGGTTTGTGGGGAGTTGAAGGAGGTGCAGGAGCAGCTAGGGCAGGTGGTGGAGGAGGTGAAAAGCAGGAGCATAAAGCAGGAGGAGCAGCACAGAGAGAGCAGGAGGCTGCAGGAGGAGCTGGATAGTCTGCAGAAACACAGGGAGCAGCTGGAAGTTGATCTACAGGAGCTCCGGTACTGAACACATCTGAGAGCACAGTATGGTCAGTAATATGTATACTGACATTCTATCTCTCCGACTGCAGGTCTCTGTCAGTGTCTCTCCACCAGCAGCTCAGTCAGCAGCGGAAGCAGCTCTCACAGTCTGAGGTGGAAAAATGTCAGCTAAACACACATGTCCATACTCTGCAGCAGGCCAAAGACGCCTTACATGGTCAGCAAGTGTGATAGTACACCTTCAGTCATATTATTAAACCTTTATTCCTCCAATCCTGCATAGAAAAAGAATAAAGAAAACACATAAAAATATAGCAGTTAATAGTATTAGTACAAACCCAATTCCAGAAAGTTGGGAAGCTGTGTAAAATGTATTCAATAAATAAAAACAGAATGTAATGATTTGCAAATCTCATAAACCGACATTTTATTCACAATAGAACATAGAAAACATATCAAATGTTTAAACTGAGAAAATGTACCACTTTAAGAAAAATATTAGTTCATTTTGAATTTGATGGCAGCAACACATCTCAAAAAAGTTGGGAGAGGGCAATAAAGGACTGAGTATGTGGTACTAAAGAGAAACAGCTGGAGGAACATTTTGCAACTAATAAGGTTAATTGGCAGCAGGTCAGTAACGTGATTGGGTAAAAAAAGATTATCTTAGAGAGGCAGAGTTTCTCAGAAGTAAAGATGGGCAGAGGTTCACCAATCTGCAAAAAACTGCATCTACAAATTATGGAGCAATTTCAGAATAATGTTCCTCAATGTAAAATTGTGAAGACTTTGAATATCTCATCATCTACAGTACATAATATCAAAAGATTCTGAGAATCTGGAGAAATCTCTGTGTGCAAGGGACAAGGCCGAAAATCAGTATTGGATGCCTATGAATTTCAGGCCCTCAGGCAGCACTGCATTAAAAACAGGGAGGATTCTGTCATGGAAATCACTGCGTGGGCTCAGGAACACTTCCAGAAATCACAAACTGTGAACACAGTTTGTCGTGCCATCCACAAATGCTGGTTGAAGCTCCATCATGCAAAGAAGAAGCCACATGTGACCATGATCCAGAAACGCTGCCATCTTCTCTGGGCCAAAGCTCATTTAAAATGAACTGAGGCAAAGTGGAACACTGTTCTGTGGTCAAACAAATCCAAATTTGAAATTCTTTTTGGAAAACATAAACGCTGCATCCTCTGGACTAAAGAGGAGAGAGACTATCCGGCTTGTTATCAGAGCTCAGTTTGACCTATGGAATTGTCAGCTTGCACCTCTGGAAAAGCACCATCAGTGCTGAAAGGTATATAGAGGTTTTAGAGCAATATATGCTCCCATTCAGATGAAGGCTTTTTCAGGGAAGGCTTTGCATATTTCAGCAACACAAGGCTAAACCACATACTGCAGCTGTTACAACAGCATGGCTTTGTAGTTGACAAATCCAGGTGCTGAATTGGCCTGCCTGCAGTCCAGACCTTTAAAAAGTTGAGAACATTTGGCACATCATGAAATAAAAAATACGACAAAGAAGACCCAGGACTGTTGAGCAGCTGGAATCCTATATCAGACAAGAATGGGACAATATTCCTCTCCCAGAAGTCCAGCAACTGGTCTCCTTAGTTCCCAGATGTTTACAGACT
>VUQI01047773.1:19030-35613 GCA_015106735.1 Paratilapia polleni | reverse complement strand
TCTTATCAGTGTGTGTGTATATATATATATATATATATATATATATATATATATATATATATATATATATATAAAATGTGTTTTTAATGAAATCATAACTTCTATTATGATCATTACGTGTCACTGTGACTTTACTGTTCCAGTGTTAGTTGAAACACTGTTTTGTACACAGTTTATCTAAATCTCATTTTATACTCTTTCTTCTTTTGAAATCAGACTTATCCTGTCCAAGTCTGTTTTACTTCATTTTTCCACACACATGTTCTCGTTGTTCAGACTCCGTCTTCCTGCTGTTGCAAAACATTTCATTTCCTGAAAGAGGCTGAAATATTAGCTTTTGTTTTTCAGGCTTGTTGACTTTGCTGACAGACTCTTTACTCACTCACCTCAGGTCTCAGATTTACTGTTCTCTCACAGCAGCTGCTAATTGTGTGTTTAAGAAAGTCACATTTACATCTTTTGACATAGAGTTTTATGAGATCATGACCTGCTGAGTATTATGTTCATCTGTCTTGAAACTGTATTGTTGACAAGTGTGGTTTCTGTTTTCTTTTTCCTTGATACAACAACATCCAAGTTTGAAGTAAGTGGTTTCCCTAAAGGTCAGTGTTTTATTTTAAGGCCAGCATTAAGCAGACAAATCGGCAGAATAAATCCACAGGGTTGTTATTGAGCAACGTTCATTTAAAATACACATAGTAAATGTACTGCATGCTAATAAATCTAGGCAGACCAAGCACAGGGGTGATGCCTGGAAAGTTTATTTACACACACTCAAATTTTCATGTTTTTCCCCATATCTTAACAGTCTCTCTAGCCTACAAAAGTTGTGATATTTGATAGATATGAAGCATGATAGAAAACATATCTAGTGGCAAATATTCTACCAATACAGGTAAAATTACTGACTTAAAGTTACTTAGTTACTCAGTAACAGTAAACAGTACTTCATCATATGTCCCCATTGAGGGTTAATTCACCTGTGAGTAAAAACAAACCATTTAACAACACATTTCTATTAATAATGTCAAAATAAATATCTCTGCTTGCTGTGAATAAAGTGACTGCTGTCATATTATACAGTGAAGACTAGAAAGGAAATATTTATATAATGTTCCTTCCATTGTTTCTGCACCCAACTTTGTGGTCTGACAAAACATCTTGCATAAATAACGTGAAGCTTCATAAACCACAGCCCGACCACAGCAATCCAGTGTCAGACTCTTTGGCAGTTTTAACATGTGAGATGCTAATGGTGCTGAGTTCATCTTGGTGAGTTATTAGCTCCTTGACATTTCAAGTGCAGTTCCTGAATTGAACGTGAAATATTATCCAGATTTAGAGAAATGTTAATCTCTAGTCTGCGGGACTGTCGCCAGGTCAGCTCTTTAGCAAAATGGCAGTTTAATCCAAACTTTCTCAATCATTCCTTATCTAAGGCTCAAATCTTCCATTTATCGGAATGAACTTTTCTTATTTTCCATCATCAGGATAAAACCGAGTTGCTCTTTCCAGAAACTGTGATTACACTATTTTAAATAGGTTTTATTTGTACGTGCTTGGCTTTTTTCTTCCTTATTGTCATTATTCTGCAGGAAATATTTGCTGATTATTCGAGTCAAACATACATATAAATTTAAACTAGCCCTGCAGTAAACTGATGGCAGTTAGTTAAAAGCAACATTTGAGTGAGTGTGACCATGAATAGAGATTATGATCTCCAGGATGTTTGAAGATATTTTGTTAATATGAAAATGCACCATAAAAGTACACATCTGCTCTAGCAGCAGTAATAGGGTAAACAGATATAATCTAAAGTGTGCAGACAGAAGCTCCTCCTGTTTGCAGCTTTGAACTCAGTGGTCAACAGAAGCTCTTGTTAATGTGTGAGCTGAATGTCAGCTGGTTTGTGACTGGATTCCAGCTGACACTTGTTAGATCTGCTTTAGTCCATTCAGCTATGCTTGTTTCAAGGATTTTTCATGATTAAGGCTTCAGCCGGTCTTAGTTATGTAAAGCAGGAACCAAAAAATGTTGTGGATCTTGGTTACGTATGTGACGCTGTATGTTCTTTAAATGCCTTCTCAAATGAAAACATATGTTTCCTTCTCAAGAAAGGCTGTGCTGGTGTTATTTAGTGAACCAAAATTGGTGAGATGATGGATGTCGATCCAGTCAGGAAAGCGAGCACAAACCAAGTCAAAAAAATTTAAGTCACTGCTGGTGCTTATATGGTTAACTAAGTTAAGTACACAGAGGAAGATTTCCATTGGCTGGGCTGCATGCTGTAGTCAGAGCTCTAGTGTTTCAAGGAGACAGAGGGCCATCCCTCTGAGTACAGCTCCAGCCCCTTCATCTGGTTCTATTTAAGGCCCCTTATGCCGGCTCTTATGATTGGCGTACACAACCCCCCTAGTCTTCCTCCAGTTCCAGCCCCAACTGAAGAGAAGGAGGCTTTTTAGCAGATGGTTTATTTTCCAAGGGAAACCATTTCTTTCTCCCACTCTACTGTCCTGTCCTCAGCTGGCTTTAGCTCATTTTTCTGTCACTGCTACACCTCTTGCTTTCCCATTGCTGCTTCTCTTTCCACTGTGTTCATGTGTCTTTGTGCATCAACTGACTGCCAGTCAGCTTTGTTGGACACTGCAGACAAGGTCCCTTCAGTAAAACAGAATGGATTTTTTGCACTTGACTGCCTGATTCTTTACTTTTTGGTGGGAGGTTCTTTTTTGTAGACTTAAACCATCTCCTTTGCCCCGATGTTGGGCTGGAGGGACATGCAGCTCTATGGCTAGACTCTCGGGAAGATGCACTGAACTCTGTGAATATTGTGATTGGCTAAGCTCTACAAAAAAAGTGGCCTATGGCACAACGAGTGCCCAGCAGTCGTTCTCGTGGACCTATGGCTGGCAGCTGGCTGACAGCATGTTTTTTTCCATCAACCCCAGGTCTGGATGCTTCGGACCCCATGCTCCTGGAACAGTATGTGGTAGTGGCCAATTACGAGAAACAAGAGCCAGCAGAAATCAGTCTTCAAGCAGGCGAGGTGGTCGACGTCATTGAAAAGAGCGAGAGTGGTGAGTAATCAAAACAAATACGCACTAAGTACATTTTGAGCAAGAAAAAACAGCATGCATGTTACGTGTATGTCAGTCAGCTTTCAGTCATATAGTTCCTCAAACACTCTGCCCTTTTCTCTATTTCAACCCTTTCACCTTCTTTGTCCAAAGCTTGCTAGCTGTTGCTCAGCCCCATCTGGAGGCTCGCTTTGGCCTGCAGTCAGCCCTGTTTTTTCCCACTGTTGGTTTAGGCTGAGGGCCAGAATGTTGCCTCTAGCAAGAGGAATGTCTTCCAGACTCATATTAATTATTCCACCTCACTTTAATGGAAAGCCAGCAAGACATGCTGGATTTACAAATGCCAGCTGCAGAGAGTCCTTAGTCAGCTGTTTAACCTGTGGGAAGAGCTAGCAGACAGGGCCAAGATTACATTTTAGGGTATATGTAATTTAGTTTGACAATACTGAATCTTTAATGAGCTAGTATCATGCCAACATAAAGCACAGTTTCATGTTATTCAAGGATTATTCTGTAATAGCCCCAGGACCTTTTTATTGTGGGTGGAAGAAGACATCAATAGGGCCTTAATGCAGTATAAAACTTCTGCAATTTAAATACATTAAAATGAAAACTTAATTACATGTTGTCTGAAACTGATATCATGAATATCATGAAAATCATATGTCTTAAATATACTAAAATATCAACGACACCCAGCCCTAAGCACTTCCCTGACTTTGTCATATGAAGCAGGAGTGACTGGAAAGGCACAGACCTATAACAAGGTGTAACGTTCAGCTTTAATGGTGTGCTGAGACAGTAAAACAGTAATCAGACTCATGTGTTCTTCAGAGGGAGGATGGCAAAAGAGAGATGGAGGAGGAAACAGTGACCAGGAAGGCAAACTGGACTTGGGTTTCACAATGGGTGTGATTGCCACACTGGCCTTAAGGAAAAGGGTACATAGAGTAGGATCACTTTGAAGTGTCATGTGTCCTGCCTTTGGGTTCGTGTATTTGTTTTCACTCCCTGCTCCAGTAGGATTTCAACCCAATGGGGAGCCACAGTGAGGCGGATATTCCAACACCTTGAAGTCCTTTTATTGGGGGCCTTACATGAGTGCTTTCCTCCATGAATTTGAACTGCGTGGTCCTGTGCTTTTAAGTAGAGGCCCGTTCACTTTTGTCTTTCAGCTGACCACTATGCACTGTTGATCTGTGTGAAACTCATGCACATCTCATTGCAGATTTATGATTTCCAGGTTTCCGTGTTATTGCTCTAACTTTGTTTCATGTTATTATTGCTTTGCTTCCCTCTCGTCTCTGACGCAGGCTATATTTTGCTGCCACTTTCACTTCAGCTCATTCATTCATCTCTGGTTAGATGGATTTCTTATGAGTTTCTAGAAAGCAAAATAGTGGACGGCATGCTTTTTAAAATACATCTGAAGGCTATTTGACAGTTTTATTACACACTGACACTTCCACAGAGATCTGAAGTAAGTACAACCCCCTTCCTCATAATTTGCTGTGGAGACTGTTTCCAGCAGCACAGCTAGCATTTAACTGAAATCTCAACACCTTTTGCAATGGAAGTCGGCTAAAGCTGCTCCATTTGGCTGGGTGACATCACTCTGTATCCCTTTGTCAGTACTAACAAGACCAGGTGTGTGCTATGAAGATTTCAGAGCTCATTTGATTTAGCATCCATTCCCTTGCAGGATACGTACAAACCCTTTAATGGCTTCTGACAGATTGATCTGTGTATTACAGCGCTATGTAGTGAATTTGCTGAGTTAGAGGTACTAAAAGTGTCTGCTGTATTTGTTATGATAAAAGGGCTGTATGGATTTTCAATCTGGGCAGATTTAAACCAGCATGAGTCCCCCTGCAGAGTCTTGGATGCAGTGAGTAGAAAATATCTGTATTCTATAATTTTTCCATCTAATTTTGTATCAGCATTGTGTATCTGAAGGTGTGAGAGTGTGAGGGTATAATAGAGACAGATCTAGAAATGGAAAACTACAGCTTTGTATTATTTCTGCTATTCACCCAAGAACTTCAACAGAAGTCCTGCTGTTAAAGCTACTGTACCATAGACACTGGCTGTGACTGCTGCCCAGTGTAGTTATCGACTTTCCCTTACCTTGGTTTAGATAATATATGCCTTTGACAGGGCACTGAATCTAGGTCAGGCCTATAAGCGAGCTCAGCTTTCTCCACTTTTCCAGCTTGCTGTCCCAAGCCGAGCAAGTATTTTCCATTGCCCTGGCTTGATGATATAGTTTGTGTTGTGGTTGTTGTTTCAGTTGGTACAGTAGTTTATACTGATGGCTGTTTTTTTGGGTTTGAAGTAGGTGCAGTATGTGGTAAATCAACAGGGTAGACCAATGATTCAATTTCGCTTGAATAATACTATTTAAAACAGATGCATGAAAACAAAATGGAGCATTATGAAAATGTTACTTACAGTTTAATGTGCTGGAATAATCTTTCCTTTTAATATACATTTTTTTTCTAATTACTTTTTTGTCCTCACTCTTTCTGCAGCTATTTTATTTGTCTCTTTTATGAGAGTTTGCCAGGGGGAGATGCTGGCTCAGGAGAAGAGAGTAGTGCAGGGAGAAACTTGTGGAGAAAATGGAAAAAGCAATTTCCTGCCAAAGTTAGTGGTTCAGAGAGGTTGGTTCATTATAATGGCTTAATGGATCCTCCAGGATGCCTCCTCAGTTTACACTATATTGGAGAGATGTTAACCAAAGCTAAGCTAGCAGGCTTGTTGGTCAGTTCAGTTGCTCTGTATTCAGTGGTTTAAACTTTGGCCTTTAATGGAGGATTTAGGAAAGGAAAAACAATTAGCAGGCACTTCTGGAAATATTGTAATTGTTGCAGCTGATTTGAGAAGAGAAGTGTTAAGCATATTGTCCTCAGTCCTGTGTTGAAAATTTCTCTATGTGGACACTGTCAGGGTTAACGTCTCCATTCGAAGAGTAGATCAGCCTCCACGAAATGTCTGTCTGCTGTGAAAAGGCCAACTTATAACATCAGTCCCTCCATCTCCCCAAAGACCCCCTGGCACCACCAATGTACAGTATGTTTTGTATCTCTGCTGCTCCACCCAGCTTACATAGGCAGGGTGGAGGGAGTGGAATTTCAGTAAAAACCTTAACTTTCACTTACCAAAGCAAGACTGTATTTTTTTTTAAAAATAAAATTTCACTTTTTGGCCTCACAAGCAAGAATGATTTAAAGTTTGACAAAGTTTCATAGAGAAGCTGGAAGGTGACAGGGGTATTCCTGCAGGTGATGTTCGATTGCCTGACTGAAAGCCCACAGAGGCTGCTGGCAGATTAAACAGGTTTGGCCCTCAGCATGGCATGATGGATGTGCAGGATGTCTGCTCAACCTTCACATGGAAAACATGTATTAATGCAATAATGTCTGTCCTTCCCATCTTCAGGCTGGAAGCAAGTTTATCTCAATATAAAGCTCAGCAGGGACTCGATGTTCAGATGGGCTTAATCTGCTTTATCTCGTGTTGACTCTAGAAACAGAAAGCAATATGTAAAATTATAAAAGGCCACTATTCCAGATTCATATGTATACTAGAGTTTAGTTTGTTTATTTTTTGGTCAGTTTTCTAACTTTGCAAACAGCATCAATCCAAGGATGGCATTATTATTCTGTCAGTCAGTCTACCCCATTGGTCCAGACTGATCTCGATCAGTATTAAATCGACACCATTAAAGGGTGGCCCCCTGACCTCTAGTGCAATCGGAAAGTTTACAATTTTGGCTTTTAATTAAATTTGTGGGCAGCACAGTGGCGTGGTGGTTAGCACTGTTGCCTCACAGCAAGAAGGTCCTGAGTTTGAATCCACCATCTGGTCAGGGACTTTCTGTGTGGGTACTCCAGGTACTCCGGCTTCCTTCCACAATCAGTTAGTGGGATTAGGTTAATTTGTAATTCTAAATTGGCCGTAGGTGGGAATGGCTGTCTGTCTCTCTGTGTTAGCCCTGCGACAGACTGGCGGCCTGTCCAGGGTGTACCCCGCCTCTCGCCCTATGGTAGCTGGGATGCACCCCACCCGCGACCCTGAATTGGATAAACGGAAGAAAATGGATGGATGGATGAAATTAAATTCATAAAAAACTTTTTGATAGTGTGCTATTAATTTTGGTGCAGACCTTCACCTTTACCGTCACTGAAGAGAAACAATTCTGGTGTTTGCTTACATTTTTATCTAGTACCAGTTTGTCCAGTACTTTGCTTTATGACCAAACATGTGCAAAATTACATTCCCAATAGCCTCAGCTTCAATCCTGTGTTTATTTGGCATTACCAAATAATAGCATGCTAACATATTAAACCAAGATGATGAACATAGTAGGCTTTATACTTGCTGAAAATAATATTAGTATTGTCATTTAAATCCTGACACTCTGACACCAGTGTGCCTGACTCACATACTTCTAGCATGGGTGTAGCATGCCCTATCTATCATCCACAAAGCAGCAAACTGAGAGAACCTTGGTTAAGGTAATAAACTGCAACTCCTTAAATGTGGAATCCACAATATGTAGTTTTTCTCTTTGCTCATAACTCTTTACTGTATCTTGCACAGGCAGCTTATTATACAACCTATTAGAGTAACAGTTGACTTTAATTTAAAGCTCAAAAAGGTGTGTTGTAACTCTTAATTACTTCGGCGATGTTAGCTACCTGCAACTGCGACCGTATTATGCTTATTTAATAAACTGTACAAATACAACACATCTAATGTTGAAACTGGTAGTTTTTTGGGTTTTTTTTTTTTAGGTTTGTACACTTTTTTTTACTCCATCTCTTTTTTAACTAACTTATCATTGGGCACTGAGGTTTGAAAGTGTTTATCATTATTAGTTGATATAGGATTTCAGCTACTTTGTTTCATAATGCTGTAAATGTGTTCACTGAAAACCATTTTCAATGGTTTCTCTTTTTCTTTGGAGCTGTGTTGTTTTAATACTATACATAGGGAGTGCGTTTTGGTTTTTCTTTGCTGAAATAAGCATGGGTTTCCTTGAGAAAAAGACCTGGATGCTAGCATTTGTTTCCCCTGGAATCTCTCTCTCTCTGTAAATATATATACCAGTTAGTGTTAATGATGCCTTCAGGGATGTACGAGTCTTCCATGCCATTTGCAGGAATCCGCCTCCATTGATGCTGACTTACCTCAGTCCACCTTAAATGAGCCCTGAAAAGCTTGCAGTCTTTCTAGCAGTCTTTTCTTTTTTTTTTAATTTTTGCATAGTAGAGTTTTTACATGCACTTTTGGGTGAAGAGAAGAACTGTTTTTGACAGACAATGACTTTCAGAAGTGTTTCTGCACCCATGCAGTGATTTCCACCACACAGTGTCTACACAATGCCAGTGAGGTGCTGACTAAAACCTACAAAATTAGTTTTCTTTTACAGAGATTTCTGGATTCTCTGAATCTTTTAATGGCATTTTATGCAGACGATTAAATCTTTTAATTCTTTGTCTTTTTGCATAGAGTAAGCTTCTAATTCATGACTTTTCCAATTAACTGAATTAGCAGTAAAAGCTAGCACCAGGTGTTTTTTGTTTGTTTCTGTCTTTTGTAGTATTGCACAACATCTTCAGTATTTTATTGCCCCTATCCCAACTTTCTTGGAAGGTCAGTGTTGACCTGCTGCTAGTACTCAAACTCCAAGTTTCCCAATTTGGTATGTGCAGTTTCAGCAAGAACATGTTTCCTTGTATAACAGAGGAAAAACACTATAATTCATGTCAATGAACCACCAAAGACATTATACAGAAAACCTGCCAACTGTTAAATGTCTTTTTTAAGCCGAAGTTGCAGCAGCAGATGGAAGACACATTATCCACTCAGTGTAATCCTCATCCTTCACATTCTTTCAGCCCAACATAGGATGTACTAATGACCATTTCAAGAAATTAACCTTATCCTATATTTTTAGACTCAAGGGATGTTTGCAACATTATTTCCTTGCATCTTGCCACAGAGGCATAGGAGATGAAAAACATGCATAATAATGGTATTTAAGTAGTGGTAATAGTTCTAATAATAGTGTACAGAAATCAGTGCCTGGAGCCAAAAAGGTATGTCTCTCTCTCAGTCAAGAATTGACCATTGACTTAAACCAGCATTTTAAGGGGTGGGCTCTCAGACACTCAAGCACTGCTGTGTCTCCAAATCAGTGAAGCCTAGAGGGCACACAAGCTGTGGGTTACAGCTTCGTTCAGACCATGAGGGGATCCTTTCAGAGACTGGGAGGGAGTGAAGGTTGTTCCTTAGGTCAACATTAGTTCTTAAAAGTCGTTTTGTGCCATTCCCCCCCCTCCTCCTCATACCAGAGCCACCGAGGTAATTGAAATCCAGTGTTTTATGAAAACTGGAAGTGTGCGTATTGGGCTGGATGCCTTTCCCCTTGTGCTTTGATACATGATCTACTGTTAATAAATACAGAAGCTGGAAATGAATGGGGTTTTCTCCTTCTCTGCTCAACAGTGGTGTCGGGTATCTGCAGTACTGCTGAGCCCCTGCATTCCTCATCATTTCAGGCCATCAAAAAAAAAAACAAAAAAAAAACACTACTCATGCTGCTGAGTCTGTGTTTCACATGTTCATGGTAGATGTGTTGAACTCTTTTGTGAGGAGTTATTCCACAGCACAAAACAATGTGGATTTCAAATTTAATTACAGTGAAGCCTGCTTGAGTTGATGATAAATTTATAGGGATGACTAGTCATTAACAAGCATTGCAGTCACACTGTATGAAACATGCCAATACTAAGGAATCAGACTTGATTGGTTGTATTCATAGATTGTAGCTTTGTTTTATGGGTTTTCCCCTTACCTTAGGAAAAGACCAACATTGCATAAATCTAGTTACTTTGTTGCAGCTGCAAATCTGTTGTTGATTACAGTAAAAATGAAGCATGGGTCTTAAAACTGATAGAGTTTCCAGATGCCAGATACTGTATGAGGGAAAAAGAGCTTGAGAATACTGTCTACTCTTATTATGTCTACATGCTGCATCTCCACTTGAAGAGGTAGAATATATTCTGTAGGTTAAGTGAGACTGACGACAGCCTGTAAAAGTCTGGAAGGAGCATCTGTTTACATAAATAATAGAGAAATATTTCTCTCTGTAGATACTTTCATCTTGCATTCTACTCTACAAAACAAATTCACTTAGAGCACTGAGTTATCTTCCATTATATTTTTAAAAAATCTTCCTCAAAGTTAAAAGAATGTGACATATTTTTGGAAATCTGTTTATTTACTTAATGGAGAAAACTGATACCACTCTCATCCGTGTCTGTTCGATATTAACCCACATCCAGCACCAGGTTAGCTTAGCACAGTGACTGAAAATGGGGAAACAGATGGCTGCCTTTATCTAACTGTAAGAAAAACTACCAGCACCTCTAAAGCACAATCATTAACATGTTATTTCTACTTTGTTTAATCTATACCAAAACTGAAAAAATAAAAAAGTACCACTCAAATAATAAAAAAATTGACATTCCAGGAAGTCAAAAGATAAAAAATGAGCTTCAGAGGTGCAGGTACAGATTTCAATTCAATTTTCTTTATATAGCGCCAATTCACAACAATAGTCGGTGACTATTGGTTTAAGCATTTAGGAATTACTGCCCTTTTTACACATAGTTCTCTATTTTCAGAGGCTCCAAATTAAGCTAACATAATTTTAAATATAAGGACTTTTTTTAAATGCTTGGATGAAAATCCTTTGCAGCAATGACTACCTGAAGTCTAGAACCCATGGACATCACCAAATGCTGTGTTTCCTCCCTTGAGATGATCTGCCAGATATTTACGGCAGCCACCTTCAGTTGCTGCTTCTTTTTGCATCTTTCTGCATTCAGTTTTGTATTTAATAACTGAAAAGCTGCTCTGTTGGGTTGAGATCAGATGACTGACTTGGCCATTGAGCAATAGCTCATTCTTCATTCTTTGCCTCGAGAAACTCTTGGGTTGCTTTTGCAGTAGGGTCATTATCCATTTGCACTTTGAAGTGCTGCCCAATCAGTTTTGCAGCATTTGGCTGACTCTGATCAGAGAGTATCGCCCAGTACACTTCACAATTCATCCTGCTGCTTCTATCAACAGTCACATCATCAGTAAACACTAGTGACCCAGTTCCTGGGCCATACATGCCCATGCCATAACATTGCCTCCACCATACTTTTCTCTTCCCACCATTCTGGTACAAGTTAATCTTGGTTTCATCTGTCCAAAGATTTTTTTCAGAACTGTGCAGGCTCTTTTAGATGTTTTCTGGCAAAGTCTAATCTGGCCTTCCTGGTCTTGAGTGTGACCAGTGGTTTGCATGTTGTTGTAAGCCCTCTGTATTTACATCCATGAAGGCGTCTCCTGATTGTAGACCTTGACAATGATACGCCTACCTCCTCAAGAGTGTTCTTGACTTGGTTAGATGTTGTGAAGTTGTTTTTCTTAACCATGGAAATAATTCTATCATCATGCATTTTAGTTGTCCTCTGTGGTCTTTCAGGCCTTTTGGTGTTGTTGAGCTGCCCAGTGCATTCATTCTTTTTAAGAATGTATCAGATTGTTGATTTGACCACTCCTAAAGTTTTTGCTGTCTCTCTGATAGGTTTATTGTGTTTTTTTTAGTCTAATGATGGCCTCCCTCACTTGCATTGCCATCTATTTGGGCCTCATATTTAAAATTACATTGAAAAACTATAAAATACATATTGAACACATTGAATCAACTTCAGATATTATGTCTGTTTTATTTATCATGAAATAACAAGGGAACAGGCCTCACCTGGACATGAAACTACTTGTCAGTCTATTGTCAAATTAATGTTGAGCCTCTGAAAATGGGGGACTGCGTATAAAAATGGCTGTAATTCCTAAACAGTTAATGCAAATTTTTTTGTAAACCCCCTTGAATTAAAGCTGAAAGTCTGCACTTCAATCACATATTGATTGTTTAATTTAAAATCCAATGTGGTGGTGTACAGAGGCAAAACTACAAAAATTGTGTCTGTGTCCTAATTATAGACCTAACAGTAGGTAGATTTTGGTGCTGCTGGTCAGGGCAGGTTTCTTTTTTCCTGCTGTTTTTAAACGTTTTAGCAAAACTAACCAGCTGCTCTCTGTAGCTTTGTATGTGAAAGACAGAATTTGTGCATTTCAGGCTGTCTAAATTAGACATCCTCATTTTTGTTCAAACAAGGACATTATTGGCATCAGCATGCTACTGAGGGAAAAACTTGTTCTCTTTTTAAAACATTCAGTTTTTCTTGGTGTCTTTGTAGTATAATACAACACTGTTGTTAAGACAAACCATTTGGTTTTTCTGAGGCTGTGACATTTGAGGTTGATGTCTGTGGTCATGATCCTATGGTGTGATGGTGTTATATGAGATCCCCACTAGAGTCTTGTGGGTTTAGCTATTGTCTTATGCAAACACTGGCCCTAAAATGGTGGGGGTTACAAACTCAAATCTGCTCAAATGCTTTAAAAGCTTTTTGATTTACTCTGGGTGTTGACTAAATCGCTATAATCGTATTATTGAATAGTGTTTAGCAAAGTGTATTGCAAGTCAGCATTTGGACATGTTCTTTTTTTCCTTTGTGGTTGAACCTCTGCAGTAGCTTTCCAAGGTTTTTAGCTTTTTATAGCGAGGCATGGAGACATGGAGGAAAGCAGGTTGTCATGCAGACTGATCAAAAACAACAAGAGATGATACGCAAGATGCACAGATGAAAATGCAGGTGTTGCTTTGTAATGCACGTTTGCTCTCTCTGTCGTGGCACATCTACAGATAAGTGTACTCGTACAAACCCTCACACAGACAAATTTCCAGACATAAGGGGTATGCTTCTGTCATTTCTTTCTCCCACATCTGTGCAGATAATTGGAAGTGACGAAGAGACAGTATGTTACTCTGTTAATCTTATTTCCATTATCTGCCATTTCACCTTTAAGCAACCGAGCTTTATCTTTAACTTTCTCGCTGTTCAACTTACATGCAATCACCATAGTAGAATTTAATTCCTAACGGTTCTAGGTTATACAGCGGTAAAAAACAAGGTCGACAAATCCAGAAAACCATGTAGACTTACCACTGTGATTTCATCGAAATCTTAGTCACCATGTAATTCTGTAAGATTGCTGTCTTGGCAGCAGGAGACCCACAAAACAGCTGTTTCTTTTGTAATGACCTCAGTTAAAGGTTTATGTCACTGAGAAGAATGTACAAATGATAACCCTGTCAAATATGATGTTGATATTATACAAAACTTAGGAATCACATTCACCCCCCAGCCCTATAGAAAAATATTCCAGAGGAATTATCATAACATGACGTACATGTATCAGTTATAGGTGAGTTTCATTTTTAAATCTGAAGTCTTAAGCATAAGATGTAGATTGAATTTGTTCATATTCACCATATGGTTTCTGAAAGCTTTATTTTTGTCATTTTGTACTGCCTGTATACAAAGACGATGGAGTAGTGAAAGAATGCATACGATGAAAGACATGAAGCAGTGTTTTCTTTCCCTGCATTTCATATAATTGCAAGCTGTCTGATATAAACCTGCCACGGCCAGGAAATCAGCACTTACGTAATGTATGTGTGTTCATTTTAAGGTTACTTTTATTGCTGCTTTCGAGGTTCAGTGAACTCAGCCTAAGCACCTGCCATATAAAGGGAAGGTTGAAAAATACAGGCAAAGCCACCCAAGCCATCATGTATTCACTCAGGTCGTTTAAAGTGACGCCGTGTCTTTGCAGCATATTTATATTCAGATTCACAGTCCAGTGCTCACGTTTAAAGTACATTACTACACTTTATTCTTGTATTTGCTTTCATTGCTATCAGTTGTCACTTTGCTAAAGTGAACATGACATTTCCTCCCAGCTGGAAAGTCATGTGAACATGGCAATTTGCAGATGTAAGGATTTTCTTCTGTATTGAGTTGATTATAGAGTTTTTACTCCTGCCAAGCTGACCTTTCTGTATAATGGTTGATTTAGTTTAAAGTGTAATTGATGTAGTTGATCTTGCCCTTCACTGGTCATTAAACTCGGCACATCAGACTCATTTAAATGCTTTCAGTGACTTAATGAAGTATTGCAACATTTTCCTGTCTTTATTTTGACACTAATTACAATAAAATCCTCAATTATGTTAAAATAAAGCTTAAATTTTTGATCTTCTATCAAGCTTTCAACTCCACTGTGGAAAGGAAAACAAAATCAATATATTACTGTAAGTCCTTCCGAATGTTGTAGATGCCACTTTGTGTTTTTTTGTGGCTTGCTTTCTCTGTCTGATTTATTGACATGGGGTTTTGTTCAAGCGAAAGCTTTGGTGAGCACATTATATGGGTTGTTACATCCCTGAGCACTGGCCAGCTTGGTGCTCAGAGCCAAACAACATCCGCCTTTCTGGATCCACCCTGACTCTATACAAAACAGCCCTACAGCTGATCATGTTTTTGTTGTGTAGCTTAGCAAGTTAATCAGTTAAATAAATCACCCTCCATGTGAATCACAGAGAATGCACGTGTAAGTTACCAAGAGGCCTGGAAAGATTTTCTCTGTTATTGCTTCCACAGAGAAAGTCAGTGGAAGTATTAGTCTGTCAGCAGGACATCTGTTGTTTTTCTAGATTCCAGTTTAATTTAGTGGACAGAGAGCCATATGGCTAGGGAGTCAATCTGATTCATTTTATGTAAGTCATCAAAATGTGGGATTTTCAGCATTAAACAGATATTGACTTTATAATCATAACAACCACAGATGCACCAATATACCAACCAAACATTGGTATCAGCCTATTGGCAGATAGGTGACTTTTACCAATGGCAGTGGCCAGTGCATATCTGTTTATCTGTTTATCTGTGTCTTTTCAATTTCACACAGGCTAAATGTTCAAAGATATTGAATGATACTTTTGAAACAGTTTTTTTTTTTTTATAATGATGCTTTTGTTTGGTTTAAGTATTCCTGACATAAAACAAAGAAGAAACAACAACAACAAAACAAACACAAAAATTACAACATTGATATTTGTAGTATTGGTGTCAGTATCAGACTAGAATTTCAAGTACATCCATCGGCCACTTTGTTAGGCACACCTGTTTAACTGCTTGTTAACACAAATGGGTGCAACTCAGTGCATTTAGTCATGTAGACATGTTCAAGACAATGTGCTGAAGTTCAAACCGAGCATCGAAATGGGGAAGAAAGGAGATTTAAGTGACTTTGAACGTGGCATGGTTTTTGGTGCCAGACGGGCTGGTTTGAGTATTTCAGAAGCTGCTGATCTACTGGAATTTTCTCACACAACCATCTCTAGGGTTTACAGAGAATGATTCGAAAAAGAGAAGGTTCTCTGGGTGAAAATGCCTTGTTGATGTCAGAGGTCAGAGGAGAATGACTAGACTGCTCTGAGCTGATAGGAAGGCAACAGTAAATTAAAGTAACCACTCGGTACAAACAAGGTATGCAGAAGAGCATCTGTGACCACACAACAACAACACGTTGAACCTTGAAGCAGATAGGCTACAGCAGCAGAAGACCACAGCGGTTGGCACTCCTGTCAGCTAAGAACAGGAAACTGAGGCTACAATTGACACAGGCGCACCAAAATTGGACAATAGAAGACTGGAAAAATGCATTTGCTTTGCCAAGAGGAGCTCTATAAACTCTCTATAGGCTCCTCTTAGTCCATTTGTATTTATTTTATTGTTTATTATCCAAATTATATAATAAATCCAGAGCTGACAGGTGGGGAGAAGAAAAGAAAAGGGGAAGCAATAAAGAAAAAAAAAGAGGATGAACACGTCAGGTCACCAACTGCTGCATCTGTAAAACACAGTCAAAAAGCAAACAGCACCTGAAAGAGAGAAAAAAAAACAAAAAAACAAACAGGATATACAAACACATACAATCTTGATGTGTGTGTGTGTGTGTGTGTTTGTCACGAAATGCACTTAATAATGAGGGTGGTAAGCCACACCCACGCCCCCCGGGAGCCAGAGGCAGACAGAGACAGGCCCAGGAGATCTGGGCCATCCGCAGCCGCCCAAGAGTACTGAAGACCCGAGGCCACACGTCCCAATGACAACCGCACGTCCACCCCAGCAGGAGGAAAAGGGAGGCTCCAGACAGAGCCACCACGGCCAAAGGGCAAGAGCCCCAGAGAGCCAGAGGGAACGGGCAGCCAACCCCGCCAGAGGCTGGCCACCCCAGCACATGCCGAGTACAGGGCCCCAGGCACCCGAGAACCGCACACCACCCAGCAGAGACCACCCCCCCGCACCGAAGAGGCCCGAGCCACCCAGGATGGCAACCCCCAAGGAAGCAGGTCAGCAACCACGCCAAGTCATATGGCCACGCGCCCCGGAGCCACACCCATGTCCCCAGGGAGGCAGCAACGACCAGTGGGGAGGGGCAGCCCCCCCCCCCCCCCCCCCCCCCCCCCCA
>VUQI01047767.1:10618-22873 GCA_015106735.1 Paratilapia polleni | reverse complement strand
GGGTGGACGATAGATAACAACAAGTAAAACTGGTTTTTGAGATTTCTCATTAGGGTGGACAAGGCTAAGAGTCAGGCTTTCAAATGAGTTAAAATTAAAACTCTGTCTGGGTCTTTGGTTGATTAGTAAGCTGGAGTGGAAAATTGCCGCTACTCCTCCTCCACGGCCTGTGCTTTGAGGATTCTGACAGTTAGTATGACTCGAGGGTGTTGATTCATTTAAACTAACATATTCATCCTGCTGTAACCAAGTTTCTGTAAGGCAGAATAAATCAATATGCTGATCAATTATCAAATCATTTATTAACAGGGACTTAGAAGAGAGAGACCTAATGTTTAATAATCCACATTTAACTGTTTTACTCTTTGGTGCAGTTGAGGATGTTATACTGTTCTTTCTTTGGAAATTTTTGTGCTTAATTTGTTTTGTTTTAATTTGTAAAATAGAACAATACACTGAAGCCACAGCAGAATGGATACACGTCCTTTTACTTCAAAGGTGATTTAAGTGACTTTGAACATGGCATGGTTGATGGTGCCAGACAGGCTGGTCTGAATATTTCAGAAACTGCTGATCTACTACAACCATCTCTAGGGTTTATAGAGAATGGTCTAAAAAAGAGAAAATATCCAGTGAGCAGCAGTTCTCTATGTGAAAAAGCCTTGTTGATGTCAGAGGTCAGAGAAGAATGGCCAGACTGCTTTAAGCTGATAGGAAGCAACAGTAATTCAAAAAATCACTTGTTAGAACCGAGGTGTGCAGAAGAGCATCTCTGAACGCACAACACGTTGAACCTTAAAGCAACCTTAAAGCTACAGCAGCAGAAGACCACATTCCTGTCAACTGAGGCTACAATGAACATTGGCTCACCAAACTTGGAAGATTGGAAAAACGCTGCCTGATCTGAGATCTCCATCATGGACATGCAAATCTGCAGCAACTATGTGATACTATCATACCAATATGGCCCCAAATCTCAGAGGAATATTTCCAGCACCTTGTTGCTATGGCATGAAGAATTAAGACAGTTCTGAATGGGACTGTATCAAAAGTTTAATTTCAGATAAATAACTGTGTAAATTTACTTTTTCCTGCATGTGATTATATGCATTTTTGTCAGGTGCATGTTAATGACATATATGGGTGTTTATTCAATTGCACAAAATCTTGCATACCAATTTTTCATTATACACTTATAGACAGTGTCTGGCTGATGAATGTAGTAGTAGACTTATTTTTTAGACAGTGGACAATTGACGCAGTCCCTTAATCATACATAGATCTAAATACATTTTGCTGTATATAAATATACAATCAGGACTATATTCATCTTCTATGTATTTATATAAACATCTACCACCCCCATTTTTTCACTTTTTTCAGTGTGATTAAGTATATCAGTTTGCCAACAGCACGTTGGTGCATGTTAATTCGTAACATATTAAATTTCCCAAGTGACCTGAACAATCTCAGGCTGCTCATTTGCTTTCTAGCTATATTAAACTGTATTTTTGCAGGTCATATCAGGACATATTGGACATATCTGGATATTTAGATAATTTCATATTTGGATAAACTTGCATTTAGTATGTAGTTAATGAATAGGTTGGTAGATACATAAAAAAAACCATGCAATGTCTTCCACGCTACATCTAAACAACAACAATAATAATTCAGCTTCATGTTTTCAGAGGCATTATTTAAATACAGACCATCTTCCTCCTCAGGTAACATAACTGCTGAGTGAACTTTGCCACAGACTTCAAGGGTGACCACTCCTCTCAGCAGGTGGTTATGTCATTCATTTCTCATTTGTCATTGTCTTTATTGTAGATCCTGTTATGTGCAAGTTTGTTGCTTTTGTAACTTTTGTATGTTGATGTCATTATTTTTTGAATGTTTTAGTTGTTAATTCACCTCTTTTACTACATTGTTTTCAAATAATGTGAAAGATTTTTTAATTAATTTGTCCACCTCTTTTGTGTGAGTGTGTTCATGCAGTGATAAGCAGAATGTGTGACTGGGTGGTTGCAAAGGGAGTGTTAGAGGCCACAAACAAAATCTTGTTTAGGGCCTCTTCCAATGATGGCGGCCCAACTCTTATCACCAGTAATGATCCTGTGCATATAGACTGGGTCAGTTTGACCCAGAGTTTGATAACTGCTCTCTAAGCAAGTTTGAAGGCTATGGTGAAATCCCAAAGAACTTCTGGAACACACCTTGTATAGGTGCAAGAGTGAGTGTCACATTCAGTATTTTAACCATGTATTACTGATTACTTACAGACGTATGGTTGTTATAGAGAAAAATTAATGTGAACCTATTCTTCAGTGCCAAAAAACTCTAAATGTAAAATGACAGCATGTCACACACTGTCAAAACTAAAAGGGAGACTATGAATATGATTGTATTCTATAATCCTGTTAGATTTTTTGCATTCCTTCTTATTCCATTTCATCTAACTAGAACTCTGTATTTATTTGTTTCTTATGACTTCACTGACTATTAAGATGTAACTTTGATTGTAATTATTTGATTGTAATTAATAACTATCGCAGGTGCTCTAACAAGTACTGCTGCTACAACATCTACACCAGATGCTCCAGTAACTTCCGCAGTGGCTCCAACAACTACTACTGTTGCTTCAACAACTGCCAAAGCTGCAAACACCTGGCCCAACAAATATAAATGTTTCTCCAATAATTAACGCCCCTGCCCTTACAGCTGCTATAACACCTACCACACCTGTCCCAACATCTATAATGCCTTCTCCAGTAACTACCATAACAGCTCCAACAACTACCAAAGCTGTTTCAAGAACTACCACACCTTGGGCAACAATAAGCACAGCAGCTCTAGCAACTACTACTGCTGCTACAGTGCCTTGCAAAAGTGTTCATACCCCTTGAACTTTTCTACATTTTGTCACGTTACAACCACAAACTTAAATGTATTTTATTGGGATTTTATGTGATAGACCAACACAAAGTAGCGCATAATTGTGAACAGAAAGGAAAATGATACATGGTGTTCAAAATTCTTTACAAATAAAAATCTGAAAAGTGTGGAGTGCATTAGTAAGGGGTATGAGTACTTTTTCAAGGCACTGTAAGTAACATTTAATGATATTTGATCAAAAAGTATCAAATTTTGTTGCCTTTTCTTGTCAATTACAGCTTCAGGTGGAGTAAGCCACTGTCATGGAGCGGCTGTGTGGCAGGCAGGAGGTGGACCCAAATGCAGGACTCGGAACAAAACTAAACTTAAAAACGCTGGAAGTTCAAAACAACATAAAGGTACTAAAGTCCAGGAAAAATAACTCAGTACAAAACAACTCATAAACAGGGCCAGGAAACACAGGGCACGGAAACACACAGCTATGAGGGGACAACGCAACAAAGAACAGAAGCACACTGAGGACTTAAATACACATGGTAACAAGGGGAGTGGAAACAAGTGGAGCACATCAGGGAAGACGAGACACAGCTGAACTAAATCTGGAAAGACGAGGCAAAGGAAGTAAAACTGAATACAAGACACAGAACCACAGCAGCCAAAATAAAACAGGAAATACTAAATACCAACACAGAAACTGAGACTTGACTGACATGGGGAGATAGGATAAACTGAAAGACGGAAATACAATACTAACAAACTATAACCATGAACAGAAACCAGGTAGCAAAACTAAAACAGTGGATTCGAAAAACAAAACTCAAATATAACAATTCACAAAACCAAAAAGAATATAAAATACACAAAACTCAAAAGACATGACAGCCACAAGATGTGGCTGTCATGGCTACTATCAAACCAGCAATAGCACCTGTGCTAATTTCTGTTTGAACTGCTAGCGAAACCTGACTGCCATCACTGATATGAAAAGGACTTTTATCATCAGTATAAATCCAGGATTTATGTTTGTCTTAAGTATTGCATAGTTTAAGATGAGCTTATAATCATGTTCAACTTTGTATTGATTAGACACATTATGGAGGGTTAATTTATATGTTTGTCAAAATGAAAACATTTTCATGTGGGAATGTCCAGGATCCTTTAATGAACAGACTGACACAGAATATTTTAAGCACCTAGTTCCTGGAAAAATCACTTGAATATTTCATTTATCACTATACAGGTAAAAGGCAAAAATGTTTGGGTTTTACTTCATAAGCTAAGAAAAATAGCATTACAACTGCATAAAGAGTTGAGCTACATGTGTTCCAAAAATGCACTGTCACTTTTCTTATTTATACAAAATGTATCTTTATTTCTTTGAGATGTGCATTTTCTGACAGAAATCAGAATCAGAATCCAACAATCTGGGAACCCATTGGTTCACTGACTTCCACTCTGGTGAATGGTCAACTTTTCAGGACTTTTGGTGTACCAGTGGATATCCAGGCTAAGGCTTCCATTTCCATCTGCTGGCCACTGTTTACAAAAAAATGATTAATTTAATTAAGTGAATAAAAAAACTACACAGCCATCAGATAGGTTGTCGTTTCATGATTGCATTTCAGCAAATATCCCTATTTGCTTTTTGCAACATGATAAACATTATTGGTAAATAGAACTCAGAGTACAAGCAGACTAGAAATAGATACTAGAAAGCTTCTTGTTCCTCTCCTACAGATTCTGCATGTTCATATGAGATTATATAGAGATTAAAGGTTGAAAGAACTGAAGCCTCAACAATATCAGTAACATTTTTCATCAATCTGCTGTGAATATTGAATTGTTTTATGCAATTCAAAAACAGATTAAATAATAATAATAATAATAATAACAATAATAGGAAAAGTACCAAGAACCCCTCAACCTACAAGATTCAGGGCAATTGGTAGCTTATGTAATATTTATAACAATCACAGAATAAAACTGTTCCATGCCTTAACTCTGTGAGTAGAAATAAGTGATTTAAAGCTAACCAAATCCACTGACTGTAAATGAGAAATGAGTTGACAGGGAATCCAGTTGAATCAATAGAGTACAAACAGGAGGGGAAGAAGAAAACAGAAAAAGCTATTATTTTTCCATTGTGTTCCTAATACACCTACTCTGTACATGAACTCCACCACAATTGTGGCTTTAGAGTTTAAGACATTAACAATTTAACTGTAATGTCCAGGTTAAGTCTTATATAATTCCCACAGCTAAACCAGTCCTGCAGTGTATTCAGACCTTTGTACACACTTACTTTAACTGTCAGTTGTAAGTGATAAACTTACAATGCTGTTGTGCGATGACTTGGTAACTTTCTTGCGTTGTCTGCCTTTTCAAAGCCTGTGTGAATTATGATTACAAGGAAAGAGGAAATGCAGACAGAAAAACAAACCAGCATTATCTAACCATTGCTTGCTCTTCAATGGTCTAATTGTCTGGTGCACACAATCAGGAAAAAAGTGGAATGCTCAAATCACTTCACCAAACCTGCATTAGACTATGCCATTAGACAACAAAAGCACACAAGAACACTTTCTATGTTCTGAAACAAATTGTTCCTCATCTAAGGGGATTATGGAGATATTTGCTCCAAAACATGATGGCAAGTCTGATTTCCTGCCATGGAAAAGGCTCAAGGGTATGAGAAATGTGCAATTTATGTAATTTATGTTTTGTTTTGGGGTTTTTTAATAACTTCAGGCATTAAATGTGGTAATTTGCTACTCCATCTTTCAGGTAGGTAATGACTATGACTCACATTAAGTCCTAATAAGACACAGACATGTTGAAAGACTGGTTATAAACCAGCGCCTGACAGTTTCACACATGAAATGCCACAATGCAGTGCAAAGCTGTTATCAAGGTAGGCAATGGCTACTATTTGGAAATATGACACGTGTTTTGCTTTCTTCACACCTTTTTCTCATCAAATAATTACATTTGTGTTTTTTTTTACAGTTTTGATGTCTTTTATGTTGTTCTACTCTGTAGAAAATAGTCAAGATAGATAGAAACCATTAAATCATTAGGTGCTTCCAAACTGACTGGTACTGTTCTTGTTGAGCAGTGCTGGGAAGGCGTGAACTACTTGTAATTAGTGACTACTTTGACTGCAGTAATAGAGATTCAAGTGTTTTGGTTACTTTCTTTCAATGTTTTATAGTTCACTGCTGTAACTACACATCATTTAGGACATAAAGGAAACAGAATCAATTTATATTTTTAAATTAACATATTGTAGGGTCTCTTGGGTAATTGAACCCACTTTGGCAAACCCTGCACCTTTTTTCTGTCATGATCCTGACCACTTTGACACTTGTGTAAAGCATTGGCAGAAGTGTTGCCATTGCTCAGGGCTCACACACCAACAACTTTGTGGATAAGCACTCAAAAAGTACTAATTATTGCTATTAAAATGCTCAGAGAAGTTGTTCCACACTATTGTAGAGGTCACCTGAACAGGTAAATTGCCAGTTCTTTAATTACATGTGAACTGTCATGCCATTTGGCTTCATGACTGATCTGTTATGTAGCCTTTTAAGAGGAAACGACTACACCCCATTTTGTAAAAATTATTCCTTTGCACAATGAAACTGACACACAAACAGACTGCTGAACAAATATAAAGGTTTTACGAGCATCAGTGGAGGTGACAATACTATTAAACATGACTCATTCCTGCATAAAGTAAAACAAAGGTTTTAACAAAGGTTAATTATTTTTCTTAGGACAGAAGGCTTTTCTTATTATTTGTTCATGTCTTTGTGTAATCAAATTAGTCTTGTACGTTATTGTTAGATAGTTTGTGTTTATTTAGTTTGATGATTCAGGTAGTTCATCCACTCCTTGGTTAATTCTGAACACACCTGCAGTGTATTCAGACATTTGTTGTCTTTGTGTGACCTTGCCAGTCTCACCTGATCAATCCATAGTTACAGATGCTGTTGTGCATTGTGGGGGTAATTTTCCTTCATGAATAGTATGTCAGTCTATTCAAAAAAAAAAAAAAAACAGGATGGGAGAAAAGACTCATTTTAATTGTTATCATTTAGCCCCACCCATCTAATGAATTCTCATTAGGTGAAGCTGGAACACGGCCCAGAGGGGTATACTACGAAGGAAGTTCAGCACAACCAGGCTTTCTTTGCTGGGTCGACAGACCTATAACCCCAGTCGGAGATGACTAGTATCACGATGGTAGTTATCAACTTTCTATGTTAAACCGGGCTTTCTGCTTCATGCTCTGTGCGCGCTCACACAGAAGTGTGTCATGTGAGTCTTGTTCCGCACAAAATGGTCAATCATCAGGTGATGATTATCATAAAATAGTGATGAAAATCTATAAAGAACATTTAACAGTAAAATGCAACCCTGTTGCAAATAAGACATGAGATTAATGCTGCAGAAAATCGTTCATCTGGTGATTTAGCGCAAAGAACGGTAAAATAAAGATCTTAATTAATTATTTTGACGCTGACTGCGCTTTGTGCTACTGTTTATTTCTAACGTGACGGCTGCACATTAGAGCTCTGAAATGTTAAAGTGAATCCGTTTAAACATTAAATATGGACTCCATAGACTACACTAATAAATCGCTTTAGTTTGTCAGCAGATCAAAGTGAAATTAATTTGATTGATTGAACAGGTATTCTTGGTGTGTGTTCTGTGTTCTAGTAGCTGCGATTCCAGCCGTGTGAAAGAGACTTATCAGCTTGATTCTATACTTAGAATCAAATATAAAAATATTTATACATTTTCTGCATCACCAGATGAATACATGCACATTCCAATGACAATGCGATGCATAGTTTGTGGTGCTGTAATTTTACAGCTGGGCTTCCTTTGTGATGTTAGTAAGGTACATCTTAACAAGCTGCATATATAAACCGTATCCCCCCAGCAGAGAATCTATAATCACACTTAAAACATGCTGTAAATAAAAGAATCAGTGAAAACGTGGCACTTCCAGATGATTTTGAATCGAAACTGAACACAACCTGCTCCCGACCAGCTTACGTGTTCAGCATGAGTTACCACGGTGATTTAGCCAGGTAAAGAGAGAACCACTTTGGTGACACAGAAAACTGACTTCAAGCTCGATATATATCCTATTAATCTCTCTTGTAATACATTCCTCAGATCAACTTCAAACCAGTATTTGTTCTTCAGGTCTCTGAATTGTTCAACTTCTTGCCACCCCTGTTGTCCACATGCATGCCATTGGCTGAAAAATACTGCTAAATCATGGATTATTATTCAAATGCATAAAGAAAAAAAGTCCATTGCACGCAAGGGTTTTCTTGTGTATTAGCATAATTCTGAGGTGTGTGTGTGTGTGTGTGTGAAAATGTTTGTGAGTAAATGATAAACGCTAATACCTCATCTCTGCTGTATCAAATGTGAAACAAAGAATAAAATATGTAAGTTAAAATATCTGCACAAAAACATCTTAATCTTAAATATGTAGAATTTTCTGATGAGCATTTCAAAATAAACTTTACAGGGTTAATTACACTAAAATGGCAAATAGACACATTGATTTAAATACTAAATGTATTACTTAAGTTTTTATTTCTTCTGCACAAAAGCGGAAGAAATAAAAACTGGTAAAACCACATTTCTGTGTTCTTATGTCCAACTGCTGCAATGCTGCTCTTTAAAATAATGATTTTAAAACTGACATATATATATGTATTTCAACGGCAGATTGTTTTGAAGATGGAAAAATCATTTTGATTTTTATCTACAGTAAGCTTTTTCAGAGTTCATAAGCGGTTTCGCAATAGATCTTTCACAAGGTATTTTAATGACAGAGGACTTTCAAAGAATGTTGTTGAGCTTCAATCTGGTGCCTGGATGTTTGTCATGTCTTGAAAGAAAGACATTAAAGAGCAGCCGATGGGATTGCAGAAATGGGGGTGAAATTACCTCTGCTGTTCAAGGCAACGCAATGGAGGAAAAGAGTAAGATTGTTAAGTTTACACAAATATGGTAAATAAATAATATATATGTGTATTAATTATTATATATAATTATTATTTATAGAACTTTACCTCAAGATCAAAGTGCTTTCATGACATAGATCTACACCAATACACCTGCCCTATCAGAAGGCATGTTAGTCTAATTTCTAGCTCTTGTATATGTCTGTGTCTTAACATAAGTAAAAATCATTTGAAAGGTTTGTCACTAGACTACTGCTGAAACACACAGGAATCAAAGGGTACCAAAAAAGTAATATAGCACATTTATTTTAAAAAAGGAGTCTGTATAATAAAAGAAAACATTAGGGTCTATATTCTCTTATTGGAATTTACAGACAATACTATATACCTTAAGTGTTGGGCACCTTGTGTGGGGAGTACAAAGTATTTTAAGCTCATATTCCAAATTGCGGCACCATTGCTGTGGTGGTAATGACTGCTTTATATGTGAAAAATGAAAAACATTCATGCAATGTCTTGTGTCTTGTGACAAGAACCACCTTACGTAAAATTTTAAGCAAATACATAACCCACTCCATTGTTTCTTGAGTTGATTTATTTTTCTTTTCTTTTGGTTTAGCAGAAATGTTGCTGTGCAGGTTTTAAAATGTGCGGCAAACCCAATCTCCCTTGAAGGGATAGAATCACTAATGCTGTTTGACTGACTGTTGATATGTGGGAAGTACAAAGCAAAGGACAACACAGACACAGTGTAATTAAAACTTCACTTCAAGTAAAAGATATGTATCCTGATAGTAACCACAGCTTGATTAATTATCAGCTCATCAGAGGCATGTTATTTAAGTGATTTAAGACTACTGACAAATCAGCCAAACCAGATCTCAAAATTATGTTATGATCTGCTCCACCGCTCGTGAACGGAAATAGGACATTCGAATTGTTTTAAATGTTGTACAACTGACTGGCTTTGTGTAGAAGCTGTGAGGTAGAAAATACATCAATAAAAATAGTACTGTGTTGACATGACATAATCACAACAGAGCAGTTAAAGACAGATAATCCCAGCTCTTTACATAAATGATTTTAGACGTATTTATATTAATATGCAGTCACTTGGAAGAGTAAGATACATGTTTTTCTTTCTGATGTTACTATTTTGTACTTTCACGGTCTCATATATTTACTCTAATAACTCAATATCTTTTCAGTAGGTCTGAATATGCAGTTTTGTTTTTCTCTTGTATTTCTTTCTGCAGGATTTAACCTCACTAAATGTCTTTCTGTATTTGCTTGCATGTCATACTGGAAAAACTGATTCCACATGACAAAAGAGATAATTATCTGACAGAGCAGAGCCAAGAAACTGACAGATTTACAATTGACAGTCATTAATCTTTGAATTGGTTTTGCTCACTGGTATGGTATTTGAGCACCTCAACATAAACCTGTTGAGTCACATAACAAACCTAACAAATATAGTTTGTCACATAAGGTGTGAGTCGGTAGCACTAAAGAAAACATTTACATACTAAATGGGAAATTAATAACTTTACATCTTTTGTTTTCATTCTGGGCAAATACCTTTGTTCACGGAAATACAAAGGACAACAGAAAAAGACATAATAGCAACAACACAACTGTTATTGATATTGTATGCAACTTTGCGACAACTGCAACAGCTATCTTGTTTATTCCCACGTGAGAGACAAGTGAAACCAGCAACACCAGAAAGAAAAGCCATAAAATAGTTGTCAGCACTCACTGTGAATGTAGCTGTTGCTTTACTGTGAAACTGTTTAACTTTTGTGTTTAGTTAACAAAAAGTAACTTTTAACTATAGGTGTTTTGTGCATTATTTTAATTTCTATGAGCAAAAATCAGTTAAGGAAAACTTACTGACACCTTCCAAATGCATGTAAAAATATAAAAATGATGTTTATGCACAGTGATTTTCTTGTACAAGCTGTGTATATATGTGTATATATATATATATATATATATATATATATGTATATAATCATGTACTCTTGTATTCTCAGATTTCTTTTGTAATTCTTCTTGTATATTTCTCAAACTTTACAATAATCAGAATACAAAATCATTGAAGGTCTCAGATCAATGACTCTCGAATAGCTGCATGATCTATTTTGGTGGGTAAAGAGAAGGGGCGGTCTCAGCGTTCATTGTGACAGGAATCAGGTTTGTTCACAGAGCAGGGACAGAGGGTGGATCATAGTTTATTTTGACTATGAGATCCCTGTCTATTTAAAGACTGTCACAAAAGTCCTGATTGTGAAGTTCCATTTTGAAGGCTAGAAGGTCAGCATTATGGCTTCAGGCAGAGTGGTTTTGTGGAGTCAGAAGAATCACATTTAGATGTGAGGAGGCAGTGCTAAGGTATGTGTTACCAAGGTGAATCGCACAGACAGAGATACTTTCTAATTAGTGCTAATCAACATAAAAAACACATCAAAAAAATACTAGGATTTCACTTACAAAAACAAGTCCTTTATACAATTAACAGCACGGCAAGCCATATTATTAGATAACTGCATTAAAAATGTACCAATGTCATAAACACAGTCAAGAGTTTAGCTGAGTTGAAGCCAAGCAGAGTCTAGTCTGTATTAACAGCCATTCAAAGGAGACTTGCCCCTAACAGTGCACAGCTTTTAGAGTTAGTCAAAATTAAATACTTATATAAAAACTAATGTCTGTACAGTGTTCCACATAAACATGTTCATTTCAGCTGTAAAGTCGGGCATTTCTAACACGGGAGTCTATGAGGATTGACTAGCTATTGAAGCCCACCTCAAGTGGCCATTCTAGGTAATGACACGTCTACATTACAACCTCCACTGGAGATTTTAAATGCTCATTCTCATCACCACAAAGATCACCCACATAATTAGGGTTGCTTCCGTTTATCACTCATTACTCATGCCTGCCTAGTGAGCCTGCTACAGGCCTGCATCTGCAGATGAAGGTGATACAACTGATAGCAGCTATTTATTAGGATGATAAGACCGGAAGCAGGTTGTCAAAGCATAGGCCTAGACTTGCTTTCTGCATGCCAAAGAAATCTTGGAAATTGTGGGCCTCCTGGTTATACTCTGACTCATTTTATTAATAACAAAATCACTATATATCTTCCATATGCCATTTATTAGCTAAAATAGTTAAACATGTTCCAAAAGGTGTTACAAAGTACATCGAGTCATCTGAGGGCTCAAACAATTTGTCAGTTTGAAAAAAATCTGCAACAACCGGATGTGAACATGTCTCTGTTCTTTGTCCTTTAAAAAAAAAAAAAGAATAAAGTCATTGGGTTAGTTGTTGTTGTTCATCTGAGGCATGGGGGGGG
>VUQI01047767.1:0-10598 GCA_015106735.1 Paratilapia polleni | reverse complement strand
GGGGGGGACACTTTTCTGCCGTGTATTTGACCAAAAATGTTCGAAAAGTTTAATCGATGAAAATAAAGTTGGACGATCACTTGTCAGCTGTTGAGAATATCTCTGGTTATACAAGTTTACGAGGCAACACTTTGTCAGCAATTTTATTCAGATGGGTTTAGGTCTGTGTCACTCTATTGCTGCTCTCCTGGTAGCGCAAATACAAGCGTACTGGCTTATATAAGGTTATTTTTATTCCTGCTGATCAGCGGAACCGGAAGAGGAATACGCAGGGATTAGTGTGTTTACAACTCCTAGCATCCATGGTGCACCCGGCATCAGCCTGCCATCCAGATCAGACACATGAAATTTGCATTTGCAGGCTGGCGTTGCCTAGGGCCTATCTTAGCCTATCTTAACATAACATCCCCCTTTTACTGTCTTTCTTGGGTTGTTGTTGTGGACTCTAGCTGTTCGATAACCGTCGCAGTGTCGTGCCACCCACCATCTGTGGAAGTGGGACAAGGGAACAGATGGCGCATCCAAGCCAGGCTGCAGGGTTGCTGACGCTGACCGTTAGTGCATCATTGGAGATGAGTATCAATCATTAAAATCAAACACTGCCGCTGGCTACAGAGCAGTATCTTTTTCGGGCTTAACAATGTCAGAGTGATTGGGACAGGAATAGGAGACTGGAAGCATCGTAGATTGACCATATTGATGCGCAACGATCAGGCAACGATTTGACCACTGGCATCAACTTAATCCCTTTTGACGTGTCTCTGTCTCGGTGAACAATGGTTGACAACCGCTACGCCACGGCTCTGGTCATCGCCTGTGTGCTCAGCATCATAGCCACCGTGTATCTGTCGGTGGCCATCGGGACGCAACACTGGTACCAGTACAGCAGCCCCACGGTGCGCGGAGAGGCCAACATATCTGAGCTGCGCTCTCTGTACGAGGAGTTCATGGACGGAGAATTTGATGAGAAAACCTACAGCGACACATTGTTCCGCCTTAACGGGACCGTGGGCCTCTGGTGGCGATGCGTGCTTGTTCCTGCCAACGCTCACTGGTACAAAGAGCCAGGTATGTTTATGCAACCGACCTCACTTGCCCGGTAGCAATATAGCTTTATATAAAGTTAGGTAGTTCATGTCTCAGAGGTTTCAGACTACACAGAGGTGTCGTTTGCTGCTGTCTAACTGAGCACCTTGTCTCAGGCAGGTGTGGCTCATTTCCAGGCCTCTCCTCTGTTGCCATCACATTTGAGTCACTGTACACAGACTTTCTGTCGTGGTACCTATTTAATGTGGATTTCTGTCTCATGATCAAGGTTGGACTACCAAGTGGACAAAGCAGGAAACGTCCCCAAAAGACTACGTTTATTTCAGATAATTTCCTTTGTGAGAAAAGTTGCTCCACTCAAGTATGAAGCTGAGTATCAGCTTTGACAGATACTACAACTCAGTCACCCATCTCCTGGCCATGGTCTTGTACCAAGACAGCAATTCATTTTATTATCAAAAAGTCTAGCAATCATTGTCTTTCGTAATCTATTGATTGTTTAGTGTGTACATTTGTTTGTTTATGCCTGATGCTGGAGCTAACATTGCTTTTTGTCTAATCAACGGTCAAAAACCCCCAAAAGTTGGGTTTACTATCAACAGGAAAACATTCAACATTTTTGCACAACACAGATTTATACACGCAATCATTTTTTTATTTTTTATTTTATCCTCATCACCCTATACCTGGCCCTCATCATCCTCGTGATCACTTTAACTTATAGGTGACAACCCCTTCAATACACTAGATATGTTCTGCTGCAGTTAACATTATGACCCACAAACATAAAATTTGTTTTCATGACATGAGTGGAAATTTTTGTCAGTGTTTCCACCCTCCCTTTACATTTTGACTTTGCTTGCACAGCCGGTTTCTGCACAGGAAGAATGTGCACCAAGATTTAAAAAAACAACAATATTTGAAATAAAAGTGTAATTCATATGCATGAATGGGGTATAATGTGCATAAACACTGGAGCCTGATCTCTTCTAGATGCCAAGATGGTGCTGGAGTGTCGAAGCTTCACTCTACCTCAGCAGTTCACTCCTAAGTACAAAGAACCGGGGAACCACAACAGCGGGGAGGACATGCTGCGCACCTGTAAGTTCAGCCACAGTTGCCACAGCCACAGTCCCTTTTAAAATACATAAACTGCATTAAGCTGTAAGAAATTATAGACCAGATACAGTCTCCTGCCCGTCTAGTGCATTAATTATGTGTGATGTTGAATAGTACAATAATCCCAATCAGGGCAGAATCCTCTCTCATGCAGAAGAAGGTGGAGAGTGCTTAAAGGTCTCATTTAATGACATTCCTGTTAACTCACACCTTCCTGTGTCTGTATGTGTAGACCTGTGGAGGTGTCAGTTTCTGCTGCCTTTGGTGTCTCTGGGTCTGGTGGTGTTGGCAGGTCTGACGGGATTCTGTGCCTGTCTCTGCCAAAGCCTCACCCCAACCCTTGGAATAGGAGTGCTTCACCTGCTGGCTGGTAAGACCTGTTCAAAGTACATACTTAACATTTAACTGGCAGGCTTCACCGTACATGTCGTTTCAACTGCTCAATTAAGCAGTTTACTAAGGCTTGAGGAACGTGACTTAGTACTTTTGAAAAAAGGTCAGTCGAGTAACTGCAATTTGAGTTTGAGTATTGCTTTAAAAGTAATAACAAAGGCATGTTCAGAATTCAATAAATGTGAAACAGAACTGTTCTAAATAATCCACCCCTGCACAAACATACAGTAAACTCTGGGAAAGGGAAACTAGATCTCTGCAGTACGTATAAGGTACTGCACAAGCACAAGTAAGAATATTTCTGAATTTTCATTTAGTTGGTTCAGTTTCAGGGACTAGGTTTAGTCAAGCAGCAACCTCTGGTATTGAAAAATGAAGTCAGTGCAGACGTGCCAAAAAAATGATCAAGTAAGTCAAATCCTATAAACTGTATGTAAAAGATGGACATAACTTTTGGGTGTAATAAGTGAAGACAATGCAGAAGTGCTTTAAATCTGGATTAAGGGTCTATGAGCCTTTTATGTTATTTCTATAATACGCTTTCTAATGTTTAGCAGGGTGCAACTCTTGTGGTTCTTAAAAGAAGTCCAATTTTATAAATTTTATAAATTATAAATCTATTTAGTGAAGAAACGATAACTAAGTCCCTCTGCATGCCCCCTGATCCTATGCCCTCCAGGTCTCTGCACCTTAGCCACAGTGTGCTGCTATCTGGCAGGGATGGACCTGCTCCACAGGGTCTCAATGCTCCCTGACAAGGTGGATGGCTCTCTGGGCTGGTCCCTGTACCTGGCCCTCATTTCTTCACCACTCCACATGATGGCTGCCGCCCTGCTGGTGTGGGCGGCGCGTAGCCATAGTCAGAACTACTACCGCATGACAGCCTACCGGGTGGCATAGACTGAGATTCACCTCTGGATCTTAAGCCCTGTTCAGAGTCTGACACCAAGATGCATTTTATAATGAGATGTGGGTTTTTCTGTGCATTTTTTGCTCTCAAGGATTAAGGATGGAGTGCACGTACTGTATAGTAATGACCCTTTCTGCTGCATTAAAAGATTTGATTTTTATCTCTCATGGGGTTATGGAAACTGTTTGCAGATCAGATGATCCAGAACAATGTGTATAAAACAGCATATGTGTGCTTCAGACTGACTTAAAACCAAGCAGAAAAGCATTAGCAGTGTCCCAGTTTCATACTACATATAAATTCAATCAAAATTCTCAATGTGTGCAGACCCATCAGATTGGAAGAGTGGCTAAACTGTGATTTATTTTCACAGTTTTTCCATAATTTCTAGAGGTACTAATAAGAATAGATTCACCCAGTTGACTGCATACACCAGGCACAGTAGCAGTTGGAAGAGAAAGTAACAGCAAATGCTTAAACTGCTGTTCATACAGGTTTGACGTGTATTTACCATAGTTGCACTTTAACCTCAATGCAGCTTCTTTCTTGTCCCATCTTATTTGAGTATAGAGATGTTGTGGCATTGTTATTGTTCCTCGTATGTTTTTATCATATTTGCACATACGCACAATACGTTTTTAAACATCTTTTGACCTGTTGAAGATCCAACAGGATTTCATTTTTGTCTTTAAAAAAAATTTGTGGTAAAGAGTTTCATGAGTCCAAACGAAATAATGTCCAAAACAAGACTTATATTTTAAAAACACGATTGACTTAATTGATGTAAACACAAAAATGTTTAAATTTGCGTGATTCCACACTGTAATGCCCAAAGCAAGCAAAGAATCGCAGTAGGAAATCAAACTTGTATTTTTTTCTTGAAAAACAAAAACCTGTTTGTAAGGCAGATCTGTTTAAAGCTGAAGATTGATTACTGTACCTCAATATGCATGATGTTATCATTTAATTGGTGCTGACAAAAGACACTATAGAAACAAGTACGCTCCGCAGTAGAAGATATACTGCATACGACAGTTTGTGGTATGGATATGGGAAACACTTGGCTGCACATGCCATTACAGTTGTGTGTGATGACTTTCACCTTTGTTGCAGCAAAAGACAAAAAACATATTTTTGTTTCGACAGGGCTTGCCATTTCGTAATGTCTTTTACTTTAGCTGCTTTGAAACATGGTCAAAGAATGTGGCATCAGTGAGGGGTACAGTGACAGAGACGGTGACGACTACTGTATTTACAGTATGTTTCTATGACTACAAATAATTTGCATTTCTGTAATTCTTTTTTTACTTAAGTTATATTTATTTATTTATTTATTTATGGTAGTTATTAAGTTCAGACTGTGTTTATAATTTGTTTACCCAGTGTATTGTATTGTTTTTGCTATTTTATCATATTCGTAATGTTCTGACTGTTGTTGTAGAAAAGATGGAAAACACAGTAGTGCTCATTCACTAATTTGTTTTGCTCACCACGTACATTCATAAAAATAATTTTCTCGTGAATTGGTTTATAATTTTTTTTTTTTTATGTTATTTATTCGATCTACATTTGTTCCTTGGTTGATTAATTCATTTCCTGGAAAAAAGAAAACAAACATGAACCGTTCCAGTGGGATTTAAGGGAAATGAATTTCCCTGTTTGGCATTATGAATGTACTTTAAAGGCCATATTATGATAAGCTACAGCATTCGTTTGCACTTAAATTAATTTCAAACATATCCTGAATATTGCTGTAGTGATCGATAGTGAATTTCTGCTTTTTTTTGAAATGTAAATATAAAAATAATTAAATACATTTGGGGGGGGGGGGTCACCCTTATAACCCATGAAATCATGATATATGTTTGTAGAGTATCACCGCTGATAAGGTTTTATGAGTTTCATGAATATCTGTGAAATGATGCGCTGTTCATCTCATTATAAATCAGACTGTACTTCACACATTCAGCCTTTATATACTAGAAACTCTGTCCCTGAATGCATTGTAGCATATGATGTTTGTGAAAGTGTTGTTCATTCCCCAGCTGTGAGCTGCAACGGTTAATAACTGTACATTTAAATATTGTGTGTGAGTGTGTGCAAGCGTAACACATGCCGTCATTTCAATAAAAGCTTTTTTAAAAATTTAATTCAGTCATCAGTCTCATGTCGTGAACATCTTCACTCCTCTTCTTCTGATGCAAATTCCTGCTCTTGAGTTTGTCGCTCTTGCTCTGTCTGCACCCGGACTGCAGGAATCATCACTCGCCTCTTTCTCGCCAGGGAGAGAGCGATGCCCTTCTCGTAGTAAGCGCATTCATTGATGAAGAAAGGATAAAGAGGTTCATTGCCATGGTAACTCAGTGTTTCCCCAGAGAACGTCTGGAACAGCGGGTCTTCAGGATGGAGCAGGCAGAAATCTCGGTCCTGTGAGGACAAGCAGAAGGTTAGGTGTTGGGCAGCACAGGTGTGAGGCTTTATGTTTTACGTACGCCCATGGCACAGAGATGGCTATACATGAAAACTGCTCAGTGATTGGTTAAGTAGGTTTCTCCACAGGTAAATCTCAAAGTACTATACCGAGCTCCTATGGCTTAAAAGTGCAGTGTCATCAAGGGATGCTACATTTCAAATACAAATAAAAATACAAAGCCAATAATTTTTTTTAAATCGGTCATTATGGCCTTAGGCAGTCCCTCTAATAGTTTTGCTGGTGGTCATTCTGGAAATTTTTTAAGATTAGTATGAGGCTCGGATATCAAGAGCTTCTGTAATGAAATATTTTAAGTTCAGTGATGTTTTTAAATACATTTTTGTTTAGAGGGCATTTGTTTTTCATTCGTTTTTATTTTATTCATTTTCAAACTTTTGTTTTCAAGTTCACTTGAATCAGTTTTCAGAGTGACGTTGCTCGTTTTAGTTTAGTCTTTATTAGTTTTAGTTTTTGGTGGCTTTGTAGTGTAGTGGTTTACCCATTCGCCTAACAAACAAAAATCCCCAGTTTGATCTCGGGAGGAGACAAAAATCCCTTAGGGGGGTCATGTCAGGAAGGGCATCCGGTGTGAAAAAAAAAAATCTGCCAAATCAAATATGTGAAGCTACCAGCTGTGGTGACTCCTTGTGAATAAGGGAGCAGCTTAGTCTTAGTTTCAGTTTTTCTTCATTAAAATATGGGTGGTATTTGTCAGGAGCAAAATTTAAGAAGTCCAGAAAAGTATAACAACTGTTTGTTCTGTTGACAAATTCGACCAAATTGACAAACACGTCAATCAATACATTTTTTTCTAAAGTTTATCTTTTATTCTTATTTCAGTTTTCACTAAAATTTATTTTCCCATTTATTTTCAAGTTTAGTTAACTAATATAACTTTGTGGTTGAATTAGTTATATTAGTGGAGTTTATTTTAAATAAATTAAATGGACTTTAAATTTTTTATCGTTTAAGTCTGCCAGAGATCCGGTTAGGTTGTGTTTTAGCCACATGATTTAAAAAAGAAAAAAAAAAAAGCACATTTTTGAGTAGTTAAAAGGTGTTACATTTAAATGGAGTCACTTACATGCGTTTTGCTTTTGCTGTTTGGTTGCCAAATAGGTCAAAGATGGATGACTGTTAATGTAACCCAAACCCTAGACAGGTATTATCCCTGGTACGAAGCTACTTTATATAAAGAGGCCTCACCCTCTTTTGTAATTGTTTATATTCTGCTATAATAAAAAACTACACACAGACTAACAAACTAACAAATGGTTTCTGAACAGCAGGTGTGGCGACGTGCTGTAAATAAAACTTGATCATCCCTGTATAAAGAGCTTTTGAACACAGGCTGATCATTTTTCTTAGGACAAAGGGCCTTTGTTCTTCTTCTTTGTTTGTGTCTTTACGTGATTTGAACATGTCCTGTACTTTATTGCTTGTTTATGTTTCTTATGTGTTCCTATTCATACTTTATCCACTCCCTGGTTACGTCTAACTTACATAACTGCTTGGTAGTAAGTCACTGTTTAAAAAGTGAAGCCAACTCAGGCCATACCTGGAGATGAGGATGAATGGCTGCTGTGATGTTGCGGGTCTCGCTGTCTCTTGGGTAGTCCATGTGTTTAACCATGGTGAACACGTCCACAAATCCTCCCTCAAACACGGTACCTGGTAATAAAAGTAAAAGAGGGTTTAAAACCGCTGAGGGCTTCAAAGATACACAAGGTTTTCAGCACTGTGGCTAGGAAAAAACACTCAGTTGGTAACCTTTCTGTAAGTGTACCTGAGTTAAAGCAGCGGACCCAGTTGAGCATGTGCTGCACGCCATCTTTCATTGCTGTATAGATGTTTGACCTCACCACGCCATGGGGCTGAGGGCCGATTTCCATGGCTACAGGAAATGGCGGTGACAGTTATCACACACTAATACTACTTTTGATAAGCTAGATTTATAGTAAGCATTAAAAACTTACCAAAGCCATGCTTTCCCACTGAATCAAGGGAATATGATTCTTTACTGGACACATCAAAATGTATGAATCTCATTGGTATATCTGGCATCTCTCTCTGAAAAAGTCACAAAAATCACATTTTAGTTGACAAACATGCAGGGTGCGTGGATTTTTACTTGCGTACAAAACAGTTTTACTCACCTGCAGGTGCCTGAATATGTGCAGGCAAATCCAATCACAGTCAGAGTATGTGATGAAGCACAGGCCCATGTTGGCGGTGGTGTTGTGGAGGTCGCAGACCAGATCCATTGCCTCCGGACTGCCTTTAGGACCCAGCAGGGCGTTCAGCTCTCGGGACCTGATAATCTCATAGGGGCTCATGTCTGATAGGGGACCACTGGTGGATAGAAATATAAAATAGCAATGCACTGTTATCAGAACTGTTACCATGAGAGTTATCATCTCCTCTCATTGCCTTACTTGAGGGTGGCGTGGGTGAAGCAGCGGTTCAGGTCGGTGTCTATGTATCGGCGACATTGCTGCACGGCCCGTGGGTTTGACAGCAGCATCAGCACCGACACAGGGTCTGAGTCCTCTTCTTCCTTTTTCTCCATCACTTTCCTCTGCATCTTCAGCAGCTCTCGCACCAAGTACACCCCAGACAGCTCGTTGCCATGGGTACCTCCACACACGGCGACCCGGGACAGCCTTTGCAAAGGCACCACCTTGTCTACCTCCATCTGACTGAGAGCAACCAGAGGTACAGCATGCACAAGTGTCAAATGATGTTAATAATGTCAAGCTGGAAAAACAGATTTCTCTTCATTTGTTTCACTCAGTGGGAGGTGTCAGTGTATAAAATCTTACCTTACTTTTCTGACTGAACTGTACTGTAAAGGGACAATTCCAACGTAAAACCCTAGTGAAGCACTGTACTGTAAATCAGCGCTGGGATTCAAGTCTCTTAAGGAAAAGCTTCAGATAAATCAGGGTGATCTGCCAGCTCAATATTCAAAAATTATAGATGAACGAACGACAAGGAATCATACTGTACACCTTACCCAATCTACCCCTGGCTGTTACCTTTCTCTTCCCTCTCCCCCTGCCGTTTACCCTCTTCCACCCTCTCTCAGGCTTTCATGCAGTTTCACTGATTCAGCATTCCCATCCCTCCCTCTGTTCAGGCCATTGCTGCCTGTTATGCAAACTCTCACAGTCTCTCAACCACCTCCTGTCCACTGCACTGCACTGTACCACACTGAGCGGTAGGCAGGGTGTGTCCTGAGTGTGATGGTTGTGCATCAGTCGCTTTCTGTGGTCACTGCATCAGTGAGGGTAGATGAACCGTAAGCCCCTCCCCAACTTTTCCCTACTCCCTGTTTCGCTCTACCCTATGTATAGGATGGTAGGTTCCAGTCTGCCTTTCAGAAAAAAACTCGCTAAAAATAAATCTGCTGGCATGACACAGCAAGAGAGGCGCTTGTGATGTGTACAGTGGAAGAAGCAGCTCCTCTGGCAGGGAAAATAAAGAGGGAACAAGCAGGAGATTTAAAGAGAACACACATGGAAGATGATTATTTAAAGGAAAGTAAATATAGGAATGGCAACTAGATTTTCTTGTATTGTCAGATAGCTATTTTAAAACTGTATTATTTTTCTCTTTATGGATAGTATGCAGATTTATATATAATTTTGTACTATTTTCACTAGTTGTAACAATAGCCCAACCAGCATTGCATTTTAAACATAGATAGATAGATAGAGTCTGCAGCCTTGCTAGTGGCTTAGTTGAGCTGTACTTAAACACAGTGATACTCTGAACTGTCATTATGCACTTCATGCTAATGTTTAGCTGTAGCATATTTAGCATGTTGCTAATTTGCACAAAGTGCACAATGTACAGGAAGCAAATGGGAATGACAGCTAATGAGACAGCTAGGAAGGTATTGGACAAATACAAAGAAAAGACCTTTTGGTAGTGCTACATGAAAAGCAAGGAGACTGCAAAAGCAGGGAGAAACCTGTGGCACCCACAAAGAGGCTTTTTTCACCAGCACCATAATTAAAATATACCAGTTTTGTTAACTGGTGGTTTGTTTGGTTTATTTACTCAAACCTAATACATGTTTTTAATCAAATGCCCAGATTAATTTATCTTAAACAAAGTAACACAAACCCATTCTGAGCCAGGAAAACCATACTATGGCTTAGTATGTAGTATAGTTTATCAGTGCCCTCTAGTGGACAAACTACGTAACAGCATCCCTTTGGCTAAAGGTATTCAATTCAATTTTATTTATATAGCACCAAATCACAACAACAGTCGCCTCAAGGCGCTTTATATTTTAGGGTAAAGACCCTACAATATTAGACAGAAAACCCCAACAATCAGACGACCCCCTATGAGCAAGCACTTGGGAACAGTGGGAAGGAAAAACTCCCTTTTAACAGGAAGAAACCTCCAGCAGAACCAGGCTCAGGGAGGGGCAGCCATCTGCCGCGACCGGTTAGGGGTGAGGAGAAACAGAAGAGAGCAGAGGGAGACAGGACAAAAAGACACACCTATGGGAGAGAGACAGGGTTAATATAAGTGAGGAAGAGGAAGTGCTCAGTGGATCATGGGAAGCCCCCAGCAGCCTAGGGCTATTGCAGCTTAACTAAGGGATGGTTCAGGGTCACCTGATCCAGCCCTAACTATAAG
>VUQI01047766.1:29763-41934 GCA_015106735.1 Paratilapia polleni | reverse complement strand
CCAGCAGGACAATGCTACACAGCTAGGTCGATCAAGGTGTGGATGAAGGACCACCAGATCAAGACCCTGTCATGGCCAGCCCAATCTCCAGACCTGAACCCCATTGAAAACCTCTGGAATGTGATCAAGAGGAAGATGGATGGTCACAAGCCATCAAACAAAGCTGAGCTGTTTGAATTTTTGCACCAGGAATGGCATAAAGTCACCCAACAGCAATGTGAAAGACTGGTGGAGAGCATGCCAAGATGCATGAAAGCTGTGATTGCAAATCAGGGTTATTCCACCAAATACTGATTTCTGAACACTTCCTAAGTTAAAACATTAGTAATGTGTTGTTTAAAAATGAAAATGAACTTGGGTTTTTTTTTTGTTGTTTTTTTTTGCATTATTTGAGGTCTGAAAACACTGGACCTTTTTTTGACCATTTTTCCTTTTCTGCAAATAAATGCTCTAAATGAAAATATCTGTATTTGGAATTTGGGAGTTATGTTGTCAGTAGTTTATAGAATAAAACAAAAATGTTCATTTTACTCAAACATATACCTATAAATAGCAAAATCAGAGAAACTGATAATTTTGCAGTGGTCTCTTAATTTTTTCCGGAGCTGTATATTGCCCAGTCTGAGAATGTTAAAAGGCAGGCAGGACACAATCCTGCAGCTGATAGTGTTATAAGGTGGGTCTTTTAGTCCTAGAGTGAAACAGTCACAAGAAGGTAGACAACAGAAAATGAACATAAAAATGCTGGATTAGTTGTACTTGTTCAGACAATAACAACAAACTGTCATTTAGGAAAAAAAAATATTATGGCACACAAATCTCAACTAATAGACACAGATTATGATGAAGGAACACTAGGTGCCGTGGAACCAGAGATATAAATCATACATCTCAGGTTACATGATAACTGCTGACAGGATATAAATGAGTTTGTGCTGATTGGCAGTCACGCAGACTGCAAAGGGTTAAAAAGCTGAGTTGTGAGCCCCACACAAGCCAGCACTATTATGATGGATCCACCTAAGACATCCCAGAGATGGAAATCTGTTAATACCACACTCCCTGTAGTTCATAATGGCAGCTGTTAAACACAGTGACTGCTAGAAATCAATAACAACTAGTAGGTATGTGCTGAAAGCTGTCCCACGGGCAGTCACTGCTGAGCTGGACACCTTCAGGGTGGAAAGCTAACCAACACTGACAGCTCACATACAATAAGGCATCAGTCTCACGTATGTCTGACAGACTAGTAAGCTTCTGTCTTAATCAATACAGCTGTCTACAGCTGTTGTTCTGACAATTTATGCTGCCTAGACAAAAAAATGCTACCTTAGTTTAAATCGACTGCAGTCAAACCATAGCCACATCCCTAGCCCTAACCATACCTCAAAACAGCAGTCCATACACACGCTCTATGCACATAGTCACAAAACAAAATGCACTTAGGCTTTAAGCCAATTCCTCCCCATGTTACCGTCGTGACTACATTCATTGTGTATTGGGCTCTGTGCATCTCCAAAAAGCAGTAGCAGATACCGATACAAAGGGGAAAAAAATCCATATAGATTTTAACTATCATTATCATCAAAAGCAAAGAATGAAAAAGCTGGGAGCATGAAGATAAATATCTACTCTACAAACACAAATTCTTCCCAAAATAAAATACATATTATTAATTTTTAATATTCACAGATACACTTTGTTATATCCAATCACAAGTTTGTTTACAAACTTATTGTTAATATGATAATATTACAACCAATTTTCTGGGACCTACCTGGTAATACACTACAGGAGTAAGCAACAGTTGCTTGATGAACCACTCTCCGGTTTGGGGGGAGAACTACATTATTAGTAGTGAGGCAGTGAGAGAGAGAGCGATTTCAACTGATGTCAAGTGGAGTTCAGTGCAGCCAGAGGCTTGCTGTTAAACGTCTGACTTCAAAGGACTCCGAGTTCACAAGTTTTAAATTCATTATTTACAAGCATGGAAAGTGGGTTAATTCAACAACTGTACCCGTGCTGGATTTTGAACCGTAAGATAGGAAATGACATTTTGGAAGACAACCTGTTTCCAGTCGATCATATGATCGCATTCCTCTCCTGCACAAGACTAAAAGCCAGTATTTCACAGAGAACTGTGATATGAGAGAAGAAAATGGAAGAGAAAAACCAGAAGTAGTCTTGTGTCAAAAGGTGGAAACTTAGACAGGAACCAAAGCAGAATGAGGCCTCCAGACTAAAGAGAAGAGGGATTATCTGACTTGTATCAAAGCACAGAAATGCCAGCATTTGTGATGATACTGGGGGTGTATTAGTGCATGCTGCATAGGTGACCTGAATGTCTGTGAAGGCACCATTAAGGCTGAACAGTATATACAAGTTTCAGAGCTGCATATGCTGCCATCTAGGCAACATCTGTGTCAGGGAAGGCCTGTCTAAGGGTGTAACAACAGCATGGCTCCAAAGTCAAAGAGTCTGGGTTCTAAACTGACCTGCCTGCAGTCCAGTCCCATCACCCACTGAAAGCATTTGGTTGTGATGAAAGAAAAAGTACAACAAAGGAGGCCCAAAACTGTTGAGTAGCTAAAACCTGAATTGTAGCCTTTGTACTATTTTCAATTAAATACAGGGTCGAAAAGGTTTACAAATATTTTTATTTACATGTTTATTTACATTTTACGACTTTTGGGAAATATAGTTGTAGAAAGTCAGCCATCATGTAACCTAGTGATTTAAGACCTCTGTTATTGCACCTAGCACATGAGCCAAATCTAAAACAGCAGAACAAATATTTGTGAAACCATATTTGACTAGTTTGAAGTCTAGTTTTTACAAACAGGCTATTTTTGACATCACACTAAGACTAATATTTTTGTCGACTACACACCCCGTCATGTTTTCATTTGCTAAGCAACAATCCACTGTGACTCTGAACTGCTTGTTAATCTTACCAGGGTCTCAATAACAAACATTAACTAGAACTGGAGCTTCACAGGTTTCAGAATGGGTTTGGAAATGGGTTGGGAATGACAGAGTTTAGAAATGGCTCACTCTCCTGCTGTTTGGAGGGAGGAGATAAGAGAATTAACATTACTGCCAATCCGGATGTAGAGCAGCAATTCACTCATATTTCTAATCACCCCCCCATCCCTCTACTTTTCCACATGGCAAGCTTGGTAACATCTCTGTCAGCAAAAAACACTCTGCTCTGAAAAGGAACTGGAAATCAAGGACAAAGAAGTAGAGGACAAAAGGATGGAAACAGAGAAAGAGATGATGGAGTGGAGACAATAGATTAGTATATATTAGCAACATTATTCCTTCCTGTGCCAATCAAAGATAAGGGTGCCAGTCAAGCTCCTCTGGCGAGGCCATTGTTAAATAAAGCTGTTACATTCAGAAGGAAGATCTCCCACTTAGAGCTCTGACGAGGCCGCAGCTTGACAACAGAGCAGAAAGACTGAACATTGGCAGGGTCTGTCATGAAGGAGTTGGGTGTCAAAATGAATAAATAGAAGGAAAGGGATACTGGATCTTGATTGGAAATATGGCTTGACTGAAGCTATTTTTACCATGGTAGACAGAAAGAGCTTGGGATCTCCTTTCAGAAATCATACTCCCTTGCTGCTTATATCAGAAAAAAGAAACCCAAATGTTTATCTTACTATGAAGCAAAAAATGCACCCCAAGCAAATTTGGACCATTTTGGGAACCAAAATGTTTGAAGGGACGTCTTACTTGGCTTTTCTCCTTTCAACCAAATGTTGTCACAAGGATGCACAAGGACACACTCACACATAAAGCACAAGTAGAGCCAAACATAATACAAACTCTTGAGCCATTCCTCATGATTTTATATTTTGCTTCCGAGCAGCCAGACCTTTTTTATTTTTTTTTAAGTGGTCTTGAGCAATAGTTCCCCAGACTTTCTGAAGGTCTTTCAAAGTTTTTCTTTGGACAGGTCATACCTGACCATTTTCAGAGGAATGTTTTTTTGTTTGTTAAACCACTTAACACTAACCTATCAATCAATGAAGCATAAAAAAAGGCACCTAACTCAAGGGATGAACCATTGCTGTTCCTACACATAACAGACAACTTAGCAAAGAACCAATTTTTCACTGTAACTTTAGGCACTTTGTTACTAGCAGCCTGTCTCAAAAACACATCATTTGTTCCCATTTCTTTAGTTGAATCTATAAAAAATGCCAAAGATAACACAGTTTGACAGGTATAAAAATCTTGGCATACCTCTGCGTGGTGTGTGCAGAGTTCTTAAAAAAATTGAGGAAACTGGACACGTGGAGGACAAAAGAAGAAATGGCAGGCCTAAATAACTATCTACAGCAGATAAACAGTATCTGAAAGTCACGTCCTTAAGAAATAGGAAAAAATCCAGCAAAGACCTGACACAGGACCTGAGAGTTGCATCTGACCCTTCAGCTGATCCAAGAAGCCATTCTTAAGGAATGGAAAGAGGGAGAAAAGGCTGATGTATACCAAATTACACAAGGACTCCACTGAAAATCAGTGGAAACAGTTGTTATGGAGTGATGAACCCAAATTTGAAATTTGTGGTTCAAATTGTTGTCAATATGTATGGAGAAGGTCAGGAGAGAGGTATAACGGCGAGTGTCTACAAGCATCTGTAAAACATGGTGGAGGCTCTATCATGGTTTGGGGCTGGTTTCTTGTCAAATTTGATGGAATTATGAATGCAGAAAAGTACAGTCAGATTTTGATCCACCATGTAATATCATCTAGAAAGCATCTGACTGGCAACAGCTTCATTTTTCAGCATGACAATGAACACAAACACACTACCAATGCAGTAAAAGCATACCTGGATAGAAAAGCACACAATGGAACACTATCAGTCATGGATTGGGCTCCCTACAGCCCATACCTCAACATTATTGAAGCACTGTGGGATCATCTTCTCAGAGAACTGAACAAAAGCAGCCAACATCCAAAGAAGAGATTTGAATGTCCTTTAAGAAGCCTGGAAACCTATTCCTGAAGACTACTTAAAGAAATTACAAGAAAGCTTGTCTAAGAGAGTTCAGGCTGTGTTGAAGAATAAAGGTGGTCATACCAAATATTTCAAGCTCATTAGAATTGTACAAACTCTGTTTTTGCCTCATATACGGTATTTCCATTCATGTTTACACATATTTCTATAAATTGCTGCACCTATTTCCCATTTTCCTATCAAAATATAAAGAAATGAGGGGTGACTTTTGCACAGTATTGTATACACACCTTTAATATCAAAGAAGACTCAGGCTTTGAAAGCTGAAAATGTCCCTAGTGTTGGCAAGCTGTAAAAATGTTTGAACTTTTCAGAGTGTTGAATCAGATTTTTTAGATTCAGATTTCTTACAAATGTTCTTCCTCTTTCTTTCCTCGTGCCATGCTCTCTTCCAACGGAGCAGATTTATGTGTCAATATGGCCTAATTCACGAGGAATAGTTCTGTCTTGGTAGTGTATGGGAGACATTAATTACTGCCTCCCAGGGAGAAGTATTAAATCTCTCTGTCGCTCTCTCGTGGTATTACCCATCATGAAAACACAACTCACGGCATTTGAAATGCATGCAAAAGTGCATTTGGTATACATGTACTGTAGCACACCCTCCCTCAACAGACTAGGCACCCCACATGAATGTTTGCTTGGAGGGATATTAAATGCATGCAAATACACAAAAACTCAACACCTGATGACATATTAATTCTGCGCATCCTTTTGCCTGAGAGTGCTTCAAACATACCCATTCCTCTCAGGAAAATCTCTTTCCTTTCCTACAGACAGGCAACGCTAATCACTCAGGACCCAATCAGCAGAACCAGGCTGTACGGGATTCTGCACAGTTCTACACTGCAGGCAACCCTCCCTGGGTCTAATCAACACCAGCACAGCAGACCCAGCCCACTCAGTGACTGGGCTTGATGTGCATGCCCTCCCTTGCAGCTGGCACTGCTCTCATTATGGACCTAATCAGTACAACCAGGGCTCTTGTCAAGACATCCTCCACAGAATAGGCTCTCTCTTTGATATGATGCAAATGTAGAATTTCTAAATACTCTCATTTTCAGAGATTCAGCTGGATTTGTGAGAGAATAAAAAGCTGTGTTTCAGACCCTCGGCTATACAAAACCCCTCATCAATAGAAGATGCTCCACTTGGACAGAAAAGTCTTGATGACTAATGTGAATACATCAAGCTACTGGAAAATGAACGTTGTGCGCCAACCAGGTCCAAAACACTAATCTAATTTGTAGCTGACACAGTTGGAATTGCAAAGATCAACCAGAAAATTACAACTATAGGCAAAAAGCGTGTCCTTACATGTCTCTGTGTGTCTGTTTTTGTGTTTCTATATGCAAAACCCATTTCTTCCAATATACTGTTCATATGTTCATGTTTACAAGTGTGTTTCTCACCACCAGCAGCAGCAGCACCACATCTGCATGGTCACACACAGAGGCTACATGTAGGGCTGTCCACAGGTCTTCGTCCTGCAGGTTGACACTCAAGCCTCGCTCAATCAGAAGCTCTGCTGCGAACACATTGTCGTGGCGGGCACACTGCAGAATGCAAAGACAGTAAATTGCCATATTATTACTTTGCAGAATTAGTGCATTTTCAGCAGAGTGTTTCAGGGCATATGAGATAATAATTAATTAATAATTAATTAATTAATAATTAATTAATTAATTAATGTATGTGAAAAATGCAATGTGTAGAAGTGGTAATAATTAAATTATATTCTTTTATTGTCATAGAGGAATGTGCAGAATGTTGCAAAGGTAAAGGCATGGAGAACCAACGTGTTACAGTTATAGGAGTGATAGCACCATTCTGTGAGGACAAATAACACATTTTTGATTGAGATTGATTTTGATTAAGGTTAACCTCAAATGTAAAAGTTTAAGTTTCACCTTCCTAACTTAAATGATAGGGGTACAGGATGAACTCCAGGGAATGAATGTGAGTATATATAACGTCACTTACTGTTAAAAACGTATCTTACCAAGTGTAGCAAGGATCCCCCAGAGGAAATGGGAGTGTTGGGGTCGACACCGTCTTTCAGAAGACGCAACACTGGAACACACCAAACATCCATATGTTAACACCTGCTGTTTGTGACAACAGGCAGTGTGCTTAAGGCACACTTACATGAACACAAGCACTGACAAAACCAATGTGTGCTGAGTGAGTGTCCTCTGACTCTCCTTGTTACATCAGTGTGGATCAGTGTTAAGACTGTGTGCATGTTCAGTAGACCCTGTTTCCTGACCTGCTGCTGGAGCAACAGTGAGCCACGCAACCCAATAATACACTGACACAGATCTGCTAAAGACAACATAAACCACTACAAACAAGGTGACACAGTCAGACATAAATAGATAAGCAGACATTTTCAGCACAGATAAGCATGGTGCCAGAGATTTTGGTATAAATTTGATGTGTTTATAAAGAAATAAATGTGAAAACAGCAGGGCACAGTAATAGAGCGAGAGAGACAGGACACTGGAGTGTGGGACAGATAAATAGAGAGTGATGGGCAAACAAGAAAGGCAGGTGGAGCACTGTAGTTTGGACATATGCAATTCAGCGACACTGACAGAACTAGATGGATGCTGACTGAACCGAGGAAGACCTTATACCAGAGAAACAGCCAAACACTGTCACACCATCCCACTACACATACCACATTACACAAATTCACATACATGTGCAATAGAGTCTTTAGGCAAACCAGCTGCTCTGATGACAGCTCCATAGTAATTTCACACAATAAATCCCACTGATGACCCCGATAAGGTCATTCACTTAGGACAGTATTACACTCGCTTGCAGGCACCGTGGACAGTGGTTGCTCTTGTTATGCTACATGCACAGCCGGTGCCTTTATAGCAGGATGGCAGAAACTGGAGCATACATGAACATGCACGCAGACCCTTTGCTACATCCGATGGCAAGATTGTACTCTTTAAAGTTTTTGTTAAAATCTAAAGGAAAGTGTCATTTAAACATTATCATCATAAAATGTACCTGCATTGCAAATGTCTCCATACTGTAAAAACAAGCATGGATTCACTTGGAATGAATATGCATGTTTGATAAACACAGCTAACCATTTCTAGTGTTTATAAAGCATTATACACTATCTCCAACTCCCTATCTATGACTACAGTATATCACAAATGACTTACTTTAAAACTCTGACACTATTAACAATAAGCTGATTCAAAATGATAGTAAAAAAAAATTGTGTGATTTTAGTCATCATCAGATGTTAAGCAAGACAAAAAATGCATGAAATTCCCATGAAAACTATCTTAGTATTTTATACATATTAATTTACAACATCATGGTTTATTTTCTGTCAGTTTTATAAGACAGTAGTGAGACCTGCTAGAATGTATGGTTTAGAGACGGTGGCTCAAAAAGACAAAAAGACAGGAGGTGGAGCTGGAGGTGGCAGAGTTGAAGATGTTAAGATTTTCATTGGGAGTGACCAGGAGGGACAGGATTACAAATGAGTACATCAGAGGGACAGCTCAGGTTGAGCCGTTTGGAGACAAAGTTAGAGAGGCAAGGCTGAGATGGTTTGACGTGTACAGAGGATGGATAGTGGATATATTGGACAAAGGATGTTGAAGATTCAGCTGCCAGGGAGCAGGAAAAGAGGAACACCAGAGAGAAGGTTCATTGATGTAGTGAAGGAGGACATACAGAGGGTTGGTATGACAGAAGAGGATGCTAGGGATAGGGTGAGATTGAGGCAGACACCTAAAGGGACCAGCCGGAAGAAGAAGAAGAGGTTTCCTAATCACTTGGCTGACTTATCATTTTAGAGGCACATGCACACATACCAAATAGGCCAAATATTATACATAGATGTTTTGGTTTTTTTCCATTCTTCTCATGGCTACAGTGCTTAATGGCATTTAAATGGTTGATGAGTAACAAACAGACCAATGCTGGAGCCAAGCAGGATAATTATCTCCTCACGTCTCAATATGCTGTAGAGACTCAGGACTGTAAAACATCAATTAAGGCACATCTAAAGCTGAATTAGTTACAGGGGAATAGATAATGCTTGTGCTTTCTTCTCTATCAAACAGTATATCATAACTCATTGGTGAACCTGAAGCAGCAATTTTTACGCATTTAAGGTATCTTGCAAAAGATAAACTGTAATTTGAAGTTTGGTATATTTTCCTGGTTAGGATAGCCTCTGGTCTTCCCACCTGTTAGAGCTATTTTGTGTGAAGCGTTCATTCAAGAACCTGCCTGAATTTTGTGGCACATGGCAGAATGTGTCTGAAGACAGGTCGAGGGTCAAGAGGTTCATATTGACCTCAGGTAGTAAAGGGGGAAAAAACTGTCTGTCTGACAATATGGCCATTAGGAATCATTAGTGCTGTTGTACTATTGGCAAATTCCTCATGACCAACAAGCGTGTCCATTTGTTGTTTCCATTACTAGTGAAGGTGCCAGCTACGCTAGGTATACCTAATATGTAAGACTTTAATTTAATTTAAAGATGTTTTACATAGTTTAAGTACCTGTCAATAATCAGGTGTCCATGTAAACACTGAAACAATTTTTGCTTCCTGTAGACAATACTCCTGTCAAGTAGAATAAGGGGCATCAAAATGTCCCTGTCTAATGTGCCTCAAATAATGAAAGACAATGGGGAATGAAATCCCCAGACTTTGTTCTGTACAAAGACTTTGTTCTGTCCAAAGTTCAGATAAAGTTTATATAAAACTTCAGCAGTCTGATTTAGACATCTCAATAGATGTCATCCAAAGTTTGAGTCTTTTTAGTACAACATTCCCTCTTTATATCACTAACTCTTCACAGGAACTCAGCACAGTCACCAGTCAGGGAAAAATGGAATTTAATTCTATGGAGTTCACATCAGCTTAAAAAACAACCTATTTTTGCACAGTGTAAGGACTCTGGAGTTTGTCCTACATCTGTTCTAATGGAACCACCTTAGGAAAGGATTTGTCAAAGCCCTGTACACACAGAAGTAACGACTAAATCAAGCAAAGTCAAATTATGAAAGATGAAACAATGTGAACCTATAGTTTAAATCACATCTTGACAGACTAAATTAGTTCTCAATAATTCTATAATCCCAATAATCATCTTAGGAGAAGGGATTTTAACCACAAAGAGATAAAGCCACGTGTCAAGTCAATAGCAGGATGGATAAAATGTATTTTTTCTCTTAAAGCTTTAGAGCTATTGGAAATGGCAACCAAAATGTACTGATTGATTTTACTCCGCGGTGAGCTACAAAAAGTAGCACTGTTTTATGTTATGAGGTGACGCCGTGTTGTCATGCAACTAAAAGGGAAAAGGAACCCTGGATATAAATCACAGTGATTTATATCCACTGAATGATTTACAAAAGTTGCAGCAGCCATATGCTTATACCACAGCACAGGCACAACAGTAATTTTCTTTCTGTATTAAATCTTTACATGTCAGTTGGTGTTTGATTATATGCTGATCTCAGGCTCTGGTTCTGAGTATGCACGTGTGCTACCCCTCAATCAGGAGACTCCCGACAGGGAAATGGAGAGTGTGGGCAAAGCAAAGTCGACTATCATTTGCGGACAATTGCAAAACAGCTGTTTGAGACATATGTGTAGTTTCTATGGCAACCAAATAGGAACTGGTAGAGAGATAAAAGAAAGAAAAAGAGAGAGCAAGACAGAGCGAGAGAGAGATGAGAGAGAAACCTAAATTAGCTATAGATTGACAGGTGGACATGAATAGGAGATTATAGCCTTGATGCCCTAGACTTATTCAGATTCTTAAAAGCCAAACCTTTAACACCTTATTAGCCTTCCTTTTCTATGAAAGACCTATATCATAGTTATATCCATATAGTAATATATTATAAATAAAGCTGCAGCCAATCAATAACTAAAACTATGTACAAAAGGTTAATTAGTAGCTCTCTTCTGCTCTGTTGGAAATCTATGCTGTCATTTAGATGCTGTCATTAACTTGTACTGGTGTTCAACACCTGAATAGAGCCCTCCAGGATCTCTTGCCTACACAGTAAATTACAAAGTATGTGCACTTCACAGATAAAAAAGAGCAGTTCTCCACTCAGGAAAATTATATTTATATATTGTTGAACTGGAACAGCTTGAAATAGATATGATGCTCATGCTGAATGTTGTGGAGGTAGAGTACAAGGTTGAAAGTACTTTTCTCATGCCTCTCTTTTCAATTCTTTGGCTCTTCCCTATCTTACTGCACCATGGTATTCTATGAATTTGATCAAATCCCTGTAATGTGCGCTCCATAATATGGCACTTACAGCAGTATTGCCAATTTTCTTCATATAGAAACCACACACATTCTTCCCATGTAAACCATCATTCCTTGGTAGTGCCATATGAGATTACGTTCAAATCCCTCACTCTTATAAATGCCCCTGTCTCTTGGGTCCTTATCACGTAGTCAAGATCACAAACGGGACCGTCTCACCTCACTGCCCCATGTTTTTGAAATGAGTTTTTACATTTTTCCTTTGTTTCAATCATGATGGAAAAACAGAACTGTACAGTTTTCAAATAGTGCTCAACTGTGAATGCAGATAATGAGTTCTGTGAGATGGAACAGGCTACTCCTGCCTGCTTGTCCCAAGAAAAGGTGATGTAATGGATTTCTGTTTCTGTTAACAATGCAATACATGCCTCCGAGTGTGGCAAAGCACTTTCACAGTATTTGAAGTATTTGATCGACAAAAGCTCCTCCATAAACGTTAACTTGCAACTTTGTGATGTGTATGAAGAAACAAATCACTCTAAACTCAAAGACAAATGCCTGATCCAAATTGTGAAACAAGCATTGTAGTGCACTACATTGGATACCATGCACTGTATTGTAGTACTGTACCTGTGGTGCTCCTTTTCTGACCAGCAATAATTGGTTAAGTTGGTGCATATTTTGTTCTTATCTTGTTTCTGCTATAAAGTACTTGAGTTCTCCTCATAAAATCAAGCCTGCAGACTAAAAAGAAAAATTGCAATTGCTTGTTTGTGACAGTAAAGGGAAACTGGGACTGCAAATTGAATGTGTATGCGTTTTAATCCGTTTTTTTTTTTTTTTTTTTTCCGGTGGCC
>VUQI01047766.1:5129-17697 GCA_015106735.1 Paratilapia polleni | reverse complement strand
GGGGGATTCATTGAGCTACGCTATATTGTAGATACAACACAGAGAGTCAGACACAGATCGTGAGGAAGGTTACTTGATAAAGCTGAAGAAATGCAGACACAGCAGGGGGAGCAAGAGAAAGAAAAATAAGCAAGAGACAGAAAGAGAGGGGGGCGTTAAATTTGATAGGACAGCTAAAGACAGAGAGAGAAAGAGAGGCGAAGCTGCTGCAGTGCGGCTTTTGGTGTGGTGACAGGTTAAGTGCTCATCAACAGTCCTAAACTAGCCTCAAATTAACTATGGATAAGCATAGTTTAATAGAATGTTGGAGCTTGAGTGCAGTACATTTAGACACTCTATAATGCACTTATCATGCAGCAACACACATGGGGCACGAAGCAATATGAACTATGTGCTTGTGGTGTTAGTGTGTCTGTAGGGCAATCTCTATGACTATGTCCTTTAAGGCTGATTTGCATACACTAAGCTTTGCATTAAAAGAGATTTGTGCAGGATGGGAATGTGAGCATGAATGAGAAAGGAGGGACAAAGAGAGAACAAGAACAGAGAGAAGAAAAAATAGACTAAAGAAATGGATGATGGTAGCAGAGTTTAACAGGGTGTGCAGTATGTGAATAAAGCAGGATTGTGAGAATCTGTGGTATGGTCCTTACACATCTACAGGCTGAGTAGCATGCTGAATTTTCAGTGTGAGATTTCGAGTGATTATTTCACAATCGCTGTGAAATATGGGCATGTTGAGACAGGATTAAAGAACATGAGAAGCAGGTGAGGTTCACTCGGCATTGGTAGTGAAGAGTGAGGAGCAACAGACCAAACTTGAAAGAGACTGAAAAAAAAGACAGACTGGGAGTTAGATTTGTGTGTATGTGTGTCAGACTGGATACTCGAGTAATTCCTGTCACAGGAAATCAGGTCAATGCAACTGCTCGCTGCATCTTCTGCAAAGCAGTGCTTAAACAACTACCTGAGTAAAATCAGGTGTCTGTGTTTGAGTGTGTGCAAAGACTGCACGATAGACAGGAATGAAATTCCACTGCTAAATGCATTTGCACATAAAGAAATAATAGCGAAATTAACAAATTGCTGCCCTTGCTAGCCAAGTAATACAGTATTTTTGGGATTACAAAATGACTATCCCATTAACACTTTACTCACGAAATGGAGATCTCACAGCAGCAGATCTGACGAGAGAATGTCATGCATTCCCATCTAAATGTCTTTAAGCATTAATGGCGCATGTTATCTGTGCCTGCAGTAATAGAGACTTAAGATGCCGTATCAGAAAGCCATGGCAAGCTGTATCAGTGGGACACGAGGTAAAACTGAGTTTCAAAGTGAGACATCATGCTAGAAGGAAAGTCAAATCATGCAACAGAGGCAGGACAATGAATTGGTGTCACGTAATAATAATTTCCACCTCTCTACAGCCACAAGTAAGCAGTGAAATAGACAGATAGAGTGAAGAAAATAGATAAAGACAACAGAGATAAGGGCTCCATTATGTACAGCTATTTAAATCTCTGTCAAAAGCAGTTACTTGTGTAACTGTACACAATCCACTTTCTAGGCATTATCTGTGTATGTTTATATTGTTTCAAAGTAACTCAAACTGTAACACATGCTGTATTTGGCTGAGCCTGAGCCTCTGTTCTTCCTATGCAGAACTCACAAATTCTCACTATAGCAGCGTTTGATGCGCAGATGATAAATTTCACTCTGTTTGATACAGCTGTCACTCTGCTATCATCACCCTCAGGTGTCAATCAATACTGCGACTGTGTTACCACCATAATTTTCATGGTTGTCACCCTAGAGTGTGCACACTTGTGCTTGCATGTGATCTCTTCAACTGAGTTCAGTGGTGAATGACGCAGGGTGCAGGAAATGTTCCTAATTAAGGCAAAGCCAAAGGCACCTAGAATGTTGGGGAGGGTGAGGCATTATACATGAAAGGGGACTTCTTTAAGTTAGCTGTTTCTCATATGTGACATTTTTATTTGTGTAAATCCATTCAAACCTCTTACAATACCATATACTGTATCATGCTGTCCACACAAGGTTCTTAATTAAACATAGACCAAATATGTAATTTACTATACCATGCATTTTTTCAGATTCTCAGTTGAACAGCCGCAGCTGTTTCAATGCAGAGAAAAAAACTTTTTTTTTTCCACTGCATTGGGTTTTAGTATCATATTGCTAATCTCTCCTATTCTTCTTATGGTAGTATCATTTTTAAATTATGGTAATTGTGCTACTGACAGTATTTTCTTAATTTGGGATTTAATTTAAAATCCTCTATATTAGGGTAGGGTCATAACTGTTCATGACAAATGGTCGAGTCCATTGCCACTTTGTGTTGTGGGGGCAAGAAAAATAATTAACTTGTGAAGCACAGTTGATGAATATTGCCACAAGATCCTTCCTTTTGGTTGTGTTTAACTATAGTGGAGACACTGAATGAGATTCTCATCAGTATTACTAGTTTCGTGAAGACCTGGCATTGTATGGTGTTCAACAAATCTTTGAGCTAAGAAGCTAGCTTGGTCCATACTAGGCAAGCTAGCCGCCTTTGGCTAGTTTTACACCAGCATAACCACTTGTTACTGGCTGCACACCATGATCACTTAATGATATATGTTAACCCACCTGTTTTTTTCTTTAGAGGCTGCAAGGTGTCCTTCATCTGATTGCTTCATTGAGGTTCCAGTCACACAGGCCTATAGACCAGTTGGCAACCACCTGGCAACCATGGTTGAGTATTGAGTATAATGAGTATTCCCCGACTGATTGCAAGAGGTTAGTGGAGTTTGTTAGCATTCATTGTGAAATCGATTGCTAAGCCCCAGTCACACAGGCATGAAGACTGGTCAGAGACCCCATGGTAACCACTGGTTGCTAGGGAAAAATGGGTATTCCCCTACCGATTGGCAAGTGGTTGCAGGAAGTTGCTTGCTGTCACAAGGTGAAATTGGTCATAAAGAGGTATAAAGTACTGCACCAAAAGCCTCCCTGTGATTGGTTTCATCACTAGCTGATCGCTGTGGTCACCCATAGTTTGCATGGAAGATGCTGACTTGTCTGCGAGTTACACTCAACAGCTACTTGCTAAGTGGTGGTGAAACTGTGGAGGCACTTAACCTATATCAAAAATCTGCAATTGCCATTTATTGGACCGTTATTTGTTGACGGTGGCCAGCTGAAAAATCTTGACATATTACCCAATCTCTCTATGTATTCTGTCACTTTCAGCCATTTTTAGACTTATAGTCAGTTGTCAGCATTAATTTTAATCATGTTTTTAGATACACGATTGTTGTTTTATGGTAAGAAACCATGTGTTAGCAATGGTGCTGAGAGTCTACATACTAAATTAAACTCTGGTAAGCAAATGCAAAAAACAGTCAACAAATGTTCTTTGGCAATACAAACAACTGCAACATTTAGATTTTGAAAAGGGTGTCCTATTTACCCTCTCAACAGTATTTTATCAAATGTCTCCATGGTTGAGTCAACGATGTGTGGACTCCTCTATGGTGCAGGAGTCACACTGGGTTTCTTGAAATGCTGTAGAAGCAATGAGAGACATATGGATATAGATTTACACCTGCTGTTTTCAAACATGATTAAATGGTGACTAGTTTTGCTTTCTGTTTTTAGACGTTTCCATTTCCATACCATACCTTTTTTTTTCAACCTAATATTAACTAATATATTTTTTTCCCCCATGCATCAAGTGTAAACAGCATATAAATTTGCAATATTGGAAATTACTTGTTACTTGTTAAGCATTTATTTTTAGATTTTGACAAAATTAATGAACACAAAATAAATTACTTAGACAATAACTACAGAAACTATTTGCTAAGCCACACACAGTATGTGTGAAATCTTTTTTAATCACATTCTGGACTGGATAATTGTGTAATCCAACCATTCCAAATTAGCAGCCCAGTCCGGGTTTAAATTGAATACCAGATATTACTATCTAATATTCTTAATACTAGTTAATAGCCTAGCATCAATGTTAGTTAATTCTAAGGTGGATTGCTGCCTGCAAGGAGAGGATTTAAGCATTTCTCTGCATGATGCTGAGGATCACAGAGAAACCACCTATAAATGCAGAAAAAAGGTTAAACAGCATTTATCTGGAGTCCTCTTACTACAGCATCACTTTGTTTTATTTGACTGATCAGATACTCTGATTATCCTGAGCAAGTGTAGGGTGGTTTGTTGATATGAGTAACAGTATCAGTTTGCTACTATGTACCAGTGACATAAAAGGTTGCCTTGATCTGTTTTCAAGGACATTGTAGCCTGTCACAGTGCTGCATGAGTGGAAAACAAGCTGAATACATAACAATGGACAAAGGCTGGACAGATGAAGGTAAAAATGGTATCAATGCCAATACTAGTCAACACTGTCCATCTGCACAGATCATAGTTTTGCCAGGGTGACTCAATCACAGACAGGTGTTAACAAGCTAAGCTGTGCCTGCGAGCTTCAGTAGCTCCCAGGCACTGACCTAACAGTCACAACTGCAGAATTACACGTTCTTATAAATCTGATTTATGGGCTTGACACATGGCAGGCAATTTCATCTTTGACCCAATCATTTTTAAACTAACAAGCACAAACAAAATAATACCTGTTGAGTTCAGTTGCAGGTGCACAGTGCGCTGAATCTTGTTTGCTGAATTTCGTGCTGGAAAATACAGTATTTATTGAACACACAGGTATACGCTGCAAAATAACAAACCTTTTGAGCTTCACCTAGTAGTGACTAATCAACCGCTTTTATATTTTAAAAAAGCAGCTCAGTCATTGCCAAACAAAACAAAACATGGATGAAACAGTCTTGGAACTGTAAAACATTTCTGGTATCAGATTCATTTGTTTTGTTAAAAAAATTGTAGCATTTTTCCCCAAAGCAAGGTATAAAAAATCAAAGTCAGGTATCTTTTCCGTGATTATATTAATAAGAACATTATTGCCTACTTGTGTGACCGTAAAATAAAACATTAAAAGTAACCTTTAAGCCTATATGAAGACTTGTTTGTTTCAAGTGTTTGTTTCAAAGATCTGAAACAGTCACCCACAAGCATGACAACGCAGGCAATCTGCTTTGGAGCTCCCTGCCAATCATGTGTGTCATTCCCATTAATTTATTATTCAGCTACAGTCATGTCATACATGTAGGCAGTTAGAGCAAAGACAAACACGTTCTGTTTGTCAGATCAGTCAGCTCAAGACACCCTCAAATGCGGTAAAAAAAAAAAAAAAGCTCCCCAATCTCAAAATGTAATTCTCTTGCCTTAAAAGATGGCCACAGAAACTGACAATCAAGACAAAAGAAAATTCCAATTAAGTGGTTGATCGAGATTAACCATTCCCTACAGGCATTTTTTATTTCAACGTTGAGACATAGATTGGTTAGACTAAGCAGCAGCCATGTAAACTGGATTGTTTGTAATTTCACAGATTAAGAGTCAACAAATGCAGTGATCACTTCAGCATCATCTAGTCTGTAGATTGGAAGACTGGTACAGTTCATTATCACTGCTGGCCAGAGAAAGAAAGACAAAAGAGAAAAATGAGAGAGGCGACAAAAACTGTCAGAGCGAGGAGAATTTGAGAGACAAATTACATGAATTAGTATATGACCAAGGCAGAGACAGAGGAGAGTTATAACAATTAATAACTTATGAGTTAGTCTCCCCTCTCATACATTGTGGCATTGAATGCTTCACTTTCTGCCTATAATTATGTGCCTCTCTCTAAATCCTTCCCTTCCCCTCCTCTCATACACTACAGAATCCCTAAAACTGGAAGAGAGTCCAGTTCTCTCTCCGCCTTTGTTTATCTTCCCAGCGCCAAGCAGCTGGCACAATAAACAACACGGGTACACAAAGCTTCAGCAAGAGACAATCAATAACCAGACAAATAAAAGAAAAGTACAGGCAAACATGTGAACAGCTCTAAGTCAAGCAGCACTTAGTGAAGAAACAGCATCCTCCTCTCACCTTATTTTGTTCGAGCTGACTGAGGATGAAACCAGTGACACACAACACTGTATAAGTGACTCACATTGACTCATGCACAGTTGGCTCCAGTTACTAACCTACATCACCATTCAGCTTCATGTTATCATGCACATGCAGCTGTTAAAAGTCAACTACTAATGTTCCATAAGATGCCTGCTGCGTATGTCAGCAACTGTGCACAAACACACACATGCTGTACTGTGCACACTCTACTACACATGCACAACAACACTCAACCAGCTGTTTTTGGCAAATCTGAGATATGAAGCAATGATATAGAGGGGGGGAGGGCTGCACACACATACCTCCTGAATTTACTGCTCTGACAGCGACCAACTGGAAAATTTGAACACACTGGCCAACACTAATGTCTACATCATATGCAAAATGCAATTATTTTAAAATAGAGGTGTTGTTGATATTTATGCAGATTGATTATGAATTTATAAGAGGGAATGAGTGCCACATTTCATCTAATAAAATGTTTTTGCTCGCTTGCAGATGAGATCTGTGTATTACACAAAAAGGCTTATTGAGATTATTGTAATGTTATTATCTTATCTGGCTTTAAGTGTCAGTAAACAAACACATTTTACTAAACAGACTTTCACTGTTTAGGCAACCTGTCTCCAAACAATCACAGTATGACTCGAACTAACTGCAATCACTCTCAGACAGACTGTCAAAGGTTTGCAAATACCTGCCATCTAATTTATAAATGCTGACAGACTGCCAACACGTTGCACTAGGTATGAGTCAGTCTGCGCTGTTGAGCACAACTCAACTGTGACGCGTCTCTTTGCAATAGGGGACTCAACTGGTTGCCTCCTGGTTGTATTCCGGTTACGTTCCTGTGTGAAAACAAGATCACACAGTTAAATCGCCATCCTGCTGCAACTATGCCACTATTTATGGAGGAATTCTGAATTTCTGTTTCAGACCTATAAGGTTCCAGCTGGACTCTAAATGTAAGCAGTTCAATGCGAATTTCCGTGTATGCAGAAAGAAACAGATTTGCAATTTTCACCAATTTATCACAGTTAACTGACACATCACAAACAAATTGCATGTAATTGCCAACTTGACCTCATTTAATCGCAAACTGATAGCAGACTGACTCTGTCTTATCGCCGTTTTATCACCATCTCGACGCAAGTCGCTTTGAAGATGGCAGCTGACTGCCAGTGGTCGAAGACCTGGTCCCCATCTTCAAAGCAGTCATTTCAAAGGCAATAAGATTGCACTGTACACTGTCACAATAATTTTGGTCTCCAACCAATGTTTTCTCTACTGTGACTGTAGCATTAACAACCACGGCATGATTAAAGTCTGGAGTCGTGTTAATTCTTGAACCATTTGCATGTTTGTTAACAGATTTTGCATTCCATTCTACTCTTGCAAAACAGCTGAATTGGAAGAAATCAGTGCAGCTACATTTGTGTGTTGTTTTTCTCATACACTTATTCACACACTAGTAGATTGAGATGGATTATATAGTAGTAAAATTCTGGTAAATCTTGGAAAGAACACAAAAGGCCTCTTGGCTCCTGTAAAATTTCCTGCAGTGAAAAGGCCATTAAAAAAAAAAAAAAGAATGAAAAAAATGTGTGCAACAGAGATAAACATATCAAAGAGGCAGACAGGGTGAGACGGTCTGTAAGAGAACTGTCCAAGTCACTATGTAAATATGTCAGTATGACCACACAACCATGCTGCAACAAACATGATGTTCCACAAAGGAACTGCTGTGTTATCTGTGTGAGTTACCCAACCAACTGATACAGCAATAGTGTCACATACTGTAATTGTGTCAGTAAAGGCAATAAAGAAAAATACCAGTTAATTCACTTTTTATCATGAAAGACAAACTAAAAAATAATAAAAACTACAATTTAAAATGTCAGTTATCCTGGTTAGCAAACAGAATTCTGTACCAGAACCAAATTTCACCACATTTGCTGCTAATAATTAAAATGAATGTAATAAGAAGCATCTTGTACACTATAAATTTGTGGTGTTATCTGATGATATTGGTTCTTGTAAGAAAATGACTTAAATTATGAAGACATGCAAGCACCAGTGCTGATAAGATAATGCAGCATTACCAAGTTTGTGGGTGTAATTTTACTTTAAGCTCACTGTGTAGGTTCCAGGATTACTGTCAACATTCAGTCATCTATACCCTCCCTCAAAGAACATCAATACATCAGAGTTATCAAGCGATTTAATTTCTCCCTAAAGCTAAACCCAACAAGGAATTGTTTTTAGTGAACAAGTGAACAAATGCAGCTTCAGACTACACAAAAACATATGCCGATATCACCCTGGTATTATATGACACAACTCATCATGTTGCTAAGAAACCCCCATAAAACTCTTACTTGTTAGTAGTAGCCATAAACAGAGAACATGAGACACAAAGTTAAGAGCAAGATATAGAAGACAACTAAACACACTGTGTAGCTAAATCACACAAGAAAACATGCGGTATCACAAAGTGGAATGGCCTAGATCTGACTTCAGATTATCTACTTACAACATGGAAATAAAAGCACTCTCTTGGGTTGTGTTGTGCTACAGGGCAGTTTTGTTCTCAGAGTAAAGAGAGTGATTGGACATCTCGCATGGGTAACTGCTGTGTCCCCAGTCACACTGCTGGTAGACTCATATTCACTCAGTTGAGCTTTTAAAGTGACCTAAAAGACATGGCAGCACTGCTTTGTTATGTCTGAATTGGAGCTCCTTAACATCCACCTATAGACCTACAGACTGTATAGAAACAAGACTATAAAGACATTAGGAAGGTGTTTACAAGTTTATAGATTAAGTGAGCCAAATTAGCATTTTTATATAGGCTTCTATACAGTCTGACTCCACTTTCCAGCTAATTAAGGTACCTTTGCTGGCCTTTAGAAAGTATGAGGGTTTAAGATACATCCCCACTGCCTTCACTTTTCAGACTCAGGAGCTACATCCATTGTTTACAGTATGTGTCTTAACACTCATTATGTAATTTGTATATGCTGTTACGGAAAAGAAAAAAGAAATGGAAAACACAGTAAATATTTATATGTTCTATAAGAGAGTAAAAAAACACACTGTTTGGCAGTGCAGAAACATTAAAAGATTTTGGCATGAGGTCAAAGTGGCATGTGAAAAAATTATCAAAAGCAATTCAGTTTTTTCTCGGTTTGTATCTAGGATTACATAATTATAATGTTAAGACAAATGATGCCAATCCTTCCAATAGAAAAAATAACATATACAGTGCTTAATAAATTTATTAGACCACCACCCAATGTAAGGTTTATGCCACAGCTGCCCTAAATTAACAGTATTGGTAATTACCAAAATCTTTTTTTTTTTATGTTTCTGTAATAGTTAATCCACCAGTACGCACAAGCGCTTCAAAATGTTATTTTTAATGCTAAAATAGAATTATAGTTGTTATCCATAAATTTTCAAATGTACTGTTTTACACAAAAGCAGAAATAGTAAAGCACATTATTATTTTTTGATTAAGATGCCAAATTACAGTTATTTACTTGCATTCCTGAACAGAAAAATTTGTTTTAGTGTCTGAATCTTATGCTTGATTAACTTCTCACTTCTCAGAGAAGTCCAGTGTGCCGACTCAAATTTGGGTATAAATACGTGAATTCAGTTTGAAATTCCTCACTCCTGTTCAAAATGGTAAAATGTTGAAACTCGCTGAAAAGGAAAGAGTCCGCATTAAAGCACTTTGTGACGCTGGATGACCTTTCTCATTTTTATGACAGGTGATCTAATAAATTTGGTAAGCGCTGTATGATGAAGGACAAACAAAAACAATATTTGAAAGGGTCTGCAAACCTTTTTGAACTTTTTAAAGGACATGGATTTCCATGTTTTGACCTAGATGAGTATTTGTTTTGTTTGTTTGTTTGTTTTGGTTTACTTTTTCTGTTCTGCGGTTGTTTAGTTGTGTTCTTTTGTTAAAAAAATATTGTGAATAAATGGGCACAAGGGTCCATTTCACACTTTCATACTTTATACTGAATGAAAAAAGGTATGAAAATGAAATTGCGCAGACTTGAGTGGAGGATTCCTTTCATTCAATAGAAAACATTTTGTGTATCGGTGCTTTTGAAACATCTTTGACACATTTTAACTATACTATGACTGCATTAATAACTGTGATCATTTTGGTCACTATAATGGTGATATGAAATTTTCATACCATAATTTTCATTTCATCTTTAACACAGAAAACATAATGTGACCCACATCTACAGTACAGTTTCCTACATACGCTGGTGACAGTTTTCTCAGTTTCAAATTAAACTGTCTGAAAGAGTCTCATGTATATTCACCCCCCTTTATTCATAATTGATGCCCTGAGCCTACCAACAGTGCTGAGGCCGGACAGATATATTGTTCTGGGAATTCAGCTTTTCCTGCTGTTTTTATAACTAAATATTCTTCCTACTGCTTCTAAACTATTAAATTCAGTTGCTGAATTATACAAGATAGTTTGGTAGGGATCACTGCTAAGTGACTTCAGTTGTACCTCTTTGCATATTCTCTCGAGACAAAAACAGACAGCAACGTTCACACATGTAGCAGCTGAACAGATGTGAAACAAACCACCTGGACTGGGCATATATCAACAGAAATGTGGACCAATGGACATTCCTAATGGATTATGCTATCACTTAATGTTGATTGTTTGATCACTAATGTAATCGGTCACCAAACTGAGCAAGGACTTTGATTGACTTTACTGTGATCTCTAGCCCCTATGCTGCAACTCTGGCTGATTGTCTCTCAGGGATCAGTGCAGGCCAACTTCCTCATTAATCACAAAGCTAGCTTTGCCAACAAACTCGCAGCATCGTGGTTCACTGCTAAGAAAGACCACCCTTAAATTAGAAGAGTCAAGTTCACTCTTCAGTGGTGGAAAAGCAGCTCCACAGCTCTTCGGCTGAGGTGTTTTTTTTTCTAAAGAGAGATTCAGCTACTGAACGTCTCTTTCACGCTGGTAAAGTTTTGCAAAAAAAAAAAGAAGGAAAAAGAAGTGACCCTAAGGAACTAAATGAAGAGGGCATGACAGCTGAAATCATCAGCAACAAGACAATATTATCTGTCTACAACACACATAACAATAGATGCAATCTCAGTAAATTCCTGTTAAACTACAGCTCTAAAGTGTGACAGTCTGTAATGATCTCTTAACAGCGTGGAAATCTTACGCTACGCTGAAATCTTTCTTGTACAATCAGCTGTTCATTCCCAGCCATAAAAACACACTACAATAAGTATCTCATGGTATATTTAGACCCACGACAACTGCATGGCACACCATATGCATTTCCTTTCATTCCCAAAGAGACACCGGCAGCACCACATGACATCCATGCTCATTAACACATATATGTTCTCACTCCATGTTGACCTTACATGCTGTAGTACCCAAAGGCTGTTGTCAAAACAAAAATCACACTTGGACTCTCCGTCAGCCTCATAATCAACCTTCAGTGTTAGAAGAAGAGAAAAAGCAGAGCCCTACCAGAGAGAGCCCGTCCACAGGAGACACCACGGTATGCAGGCGAGAGAAATGTGTCTGCCTGACGAAAACCCTACGAGAGCAGCCTGCCCGTGCTCCAAACCAATTTCACACTCTCTCACCTCCCCGCCACTGTGATGTCATTCATTCATCCTCTTCCCCTTCCCCGTAGCCATGGTAACTATGCCGCTAAGAGCTGATCATTCTTTTACATCTGTCTTTCTACCTCTCTCTATGTCCCTCCCCCTCTCCAGACCTCACTGAGCCCAGCCCACTTATTCCATCTGAGGGGTGCAGTTACACCCCCAGCCTCACAATCATCCACCCCCTCTTTCTCTTCCCCACTATCACATTGCAGAGCTGCTGTGACAAATGAGGAGGAGGGAAAAGAAAAGGGGAGGCGCCTGGATTCACTTCATGTAGTGTGCCCTGATGAGTTTGTGGTCAAACAGGCATAGTTTGCCAAGGAGACCCATAAAGACAGAAATGGGATACAAAGACAACTGCCAGACAAAGGAGAAAAAACAGAGCAACATGAGTTGTTTTTTTGGAGCCAGACACACAGAAAAACATCTAATGGAGGTTAAATGCTCATTCACAGATGTGTCTATAACTCCTTAATGTGCTCACACACATAAACCCAAATACTAAGCCCTGTAAGGAGTGAGGCGATGAATAGTTAATGACCATCACCTTCATGACTACAGAGCTGCACTGCTAATAATCCCCGTATTGACCTTGGACTTTTCCCCTGGTTCACATTTTTTTTTCTCAAAGCATGCCCTCTTTTCACAATTTCCACAGACTTAGGATATTCATTACTGCCTTATTTCAGCCATTTCACTCTTAGATCCTACCCACCTGCCCACCACCCTGCTGTTTTAATATTTTCAATCTCTCTTCAGTATCTCCTTTCTTTCATTTTCACCTGCAGAACTGAGAGAGAGCCACTGAAAGGTATGTAACTACAACACA
>VUQI01047765.1:82894-99624 GCA_015106735.1 Paratilapia polleni | reverse complement strand
AATAATGCAAAAAAAACAAGTTCATATTCATTTTTAAACAACACATTACTAATGTTTTAACTTAGGAAGTGTTCAGAAATCAATATTTGGTGGAATAACCCTGATTTGCAATCACAGCTTTCATGCGTCTTGGCATGCTCTCCACCAGTCTTTCACATTGCTGTTGGGTGACTTTATGTCATTCCTGGTGCAAGAATTCAAGCAGCTCAGCTTTGTTTGATGGCTTGTGACCATCCATCTTCCTCTTGATCACATTCCAGAGGTTTTCAATGGGGTTCAGGTCTGGAGATTGGGCTGGCCATGACAAGGGCTTGATCTGGTGGTCCTTCATCCACACCTTGATCGACCTAGCTGTGTGGCATGGAGCATTGTCCTGCTGGAAAAACCAATCCTCAGAGTTGGAGAACATTGTCAGAGCAGAAGGCAGCAAGTTTTCTTCCAGGATAACCTTGTACATGGCTAAAGAGCTCAGTGGATTTGAGTGTGGTACTCAGTCAGTTTACGAAATTTCTTCTCTCCTAGATATTCCACGATAAAACTGTAAGTGGTATTATTGCAGAGTGGAAGCATTTAGGAACCACAGGAACTCAACCATGAACTGGCAGACCACATAAAGTTACAGAGCGGGGTCGCCAGGTGCTGAGGCGCACAGTATGTAAAAGTCGCCAATGCTCCAGAGGAGTTCCAAACCTCCTCTGGCATTAACATCAGCACAAAAACTGTGTGCCGGGAGCTTCATAGCATGGGTCTCCATGGCCAAGCAGTATCTGGTGTAACTGCAATTTGCCACAGTTTACCTGCACCTGATATTTGGCAGCTAGATGGTTGCAAGCATCTTGAAGAACTTGAACAAGTCTTCTGTGGATTTTGGGCTCAGTGTATTCTGTCTGTAAAAAGAAGAGTCTCCACAGACTACAGGACTCTGTCTTCTTCTGCATGATTCTCTGTCTGGCTCTGTTTGGCTTTGCTGTCATGCTCAGTGATGCGGGATGAATTAGGGACCAATCAGACATCTCCCTGATCACACTGCATGAGGGATTGAAAAAAAAGACAAAACAAAACATCTCAAGTGCCTGAATCTTTTATGCAGTACTGCCGCTTAAAAACTTTTATATAGGTTGTACTCAGTTTTTTAAAACAGCTGTCCAGTAATGGACATATTTAAATGTTGCAAGAGATATCTCTTAAAACACATAATTCACTTTTTCAGTTGGACTAAAATACAATTCTTTATATAACAGTACTGACATAATTAGCTTATTTAAAAGACAGAAAAAAATAACAGAATAATTTAGGTAAATCATCTCTCTGATGTGGCTTAATGAAAACAAACAGCTTGCTGCCAATTTCTAATGGGCCATCTTTCATCTGAATGGACACAAAGACTTGAAACCCACGTCTTATTGAGCAGTCCCATTGGAAATTCACAGTTTTGGCCAAATTTTGAAGACGAAACATAAAACCTGCCAACAAGCCCTTCAGATATCTATGCACCCACTGGCATACGCTGCCAATTATCATGATCTCAAAAGCGCTAATGGAATCTTGAGTGGTAATAAAAGTAAATAATTAAATTAAAGGAGCTCTTGTATCATTGTCTGCTGTATTCAGGCCCATTAGAACCTCCAGTATTCTCATGGTAATGTAATGTTTTGGTTTTGTGTGTTCACATAATGAATTCTGTGTTTTTCCTCCAAACAGTGTTGTTCAGACATTTGTGTAGGTGCTGGCAGAGAAACAAAGACGTACATTAGGACCCATTGTCCCCTGTGATTATTAAAGTAAACAGAAATACTGAAGAGGTATCATACACAGCTGCAAACACTTGAGCCTGTGTTTGTGAAGTGGGAGAAAGGGCCAAGCAACCCTCAAGACTTTGTCAGAGATGATCCCATTATTTGGAGCTTCTCAGGAGCTGAGCGGTAGGCTGGCTAATGAGGCTTTGAAGATCCATCGCTGGCACACAACTCACATGCAGCACAGAATTCGGGGGGCAAAATAGATCTGGCATGAGATAAAATGTTTCAGCCAAGATCGACTGTGAAGAAGTCCATTGCCTCAGCGTTCTGCTTTTATTTTGCCGTCATTGCATTTCCAAGTCCTTTTAAAACAGACAAAGACTTCTTAGGAGATGAGCGTGAAGGCGAAATGTGCAGTTCATCTGCAAAAAGCCAGCTCCTAAAAATCAGAAGAAAAACCAGTAAAGTGGGGAAAAGATTTCTGAAAATAAATGATCTGTCAAAAGAACACAAAAATCTTATTTACCAAGATTTTTAAAACAAGTGGAAATATCGAGTTTCTTTAAACTAGTGTGGCCAGACTAAAAATAAGCACATTTGCCTGGATACAAAAATTTATTCATTTATTTTCTCAATATGTAGGAAAATGTGGCTGATTTTAGCTTCCAGTGCATCTTGAAATAAGGTCGTATACCCTTGGAACGGATGAACACAAATAGCAGACTGTGGTAAAAAGTGACTGACTCTTTAAACTGTCTTCACAACAAGCAAAGCATCACTGCACACAATGTTCTCTCTGCCAACACGACGATCATCATCAAACCAGCATCCCACTGCACTCATGGTGTCAGAGCTTTGCTAAACTGACATAAGGGCAAATAAACACAACCTCAGCAGCAGAAGTGTAAATGTCATGTTACCAACACTGACCAACTTGGCATGAAAAAACATGCAGAACATTTTAGCTAATCTACATAAACTGCTACTACATACCGGAACTAATGACACGCCCGCTCCAGGTGCTATAAACACTGTACTTAAAAAAAACTAACCCTGACTAAGAGATTGGCTTTCTTAAATGTCTATCAGATCAAATATATCAAGAGTCCATTCAGATGTACAAAATTATCATTTCCTTCTGTTGAAGATGTTTGTCAGTGTGCTGGCAAACACTAAGCTGAGTTAGCTTAGTGTTTGCCAGATAAATGTATTGGCAACATTTGTTTCAAGATGAGATATTAGCCCATTGCTCACCCTCTTTACCTTGTTAAAGGCTGACCTTTAACAGGCTGAACAGATACAGTTAAAGTAGTAGTTTGACTTTCTTAAGTACTGTCTTGTGTTTATAGAAATATATGATTTCTTGGCAATAAATCTTATACCGTTGGAAACCATTTGTAAGGAAAATACATTTGTGGGTTAAGCAGCAGAGTTGAGTATGTGGGTTGCGCCCATGAAGAACTTGCCAAATCTTCTCTGCCAATGCCAAACAGCTTACCTCCAGAATTTGGGAGTGGAGAGGATGGAATGGCCTGCCTGCAGTCCTGACCTCAACCCCATTGAACACTTGTGGGATCAGCTTGCGCGTGCTGTTCGTGCCAGAGTGACCAACACAACCACATTGGCCGGCTTGCGACAAATGCTGGTTGAAGAATGGGATGCCATCCCACAGTAGTGTGTGACCAAGCTGGTGACCAGCATGAGGAGGAGGTGCCAGGCTGTTGTGGCTGTGTATGGTTCTTTCACATTTGTTGAATTGCTGATATGTCTTGTTTCTTTAGACTTCAATCATCCAATCCAATAAACGACACCAAACAAGAGTCAATAGCAGAATAAGCTGTTTGGCATTGGAAGAGAAGATTTGGCAAGTTCTTCATGGGAGCAACCCACATACTCAACTCTGCTGCTCAACCCACAAATGCATTTTCCTTACAAATGTGGCACCATTTAAAGGGAAATAAACAGGCTTTCCAACAGTATCAGATTTATTGCCAAGGAGCATTGTTACAACAAAGAAATAATAGACCAAACACAAATTTCCTTACTTTTCGTGCTAAGTTTATTTGTCAATGATGCTCAAACAGCTTTAAAATTCTGGTAATTTGAGTTTGAAGAATTAAATTATTCAGTAATTAAATCTCAGTAAGAAGCTGTAAAATTATTAAGATAAATAAGGAGCCTGAAGCATGCCAAATGCTCTAATATTAAACCTTCCTGGTAAGAAGAAGAAGAAAAAAAAGCAATGGGTTATACTGGCTTATTTTTAAGATATTTCATCTTGGATTCAGATTTTTACATTGCAGTGCGCGCTTGGCATTATGTAACAAAATCAAAGGGCTGGAACAAATCTGCTGCTTTTCATTGATTTTCTAAGTTCTATTGTATTTTCTTTATATTTTTACTCATGGAGCTCCCTTTGTGTAACTTTTACGTTGTTGAACTATTTTTTCATATTTGAAAATTTGCATATTTAATTTTACTAGTACATACCCATTCTACTATATTGTTTGGCGTGTTTGTGCTGTTGGCAAACTCCATCCACCCCAGCTGCCACAGGGCAAGAAGCAGGGTACACTCTGGACAGGTCGCCAGTCTGTCACAGGGCCAACACGGAGACAGACAACCATTCACGCTCACCTTCACATCTACGGCCAATTTAGAATTACCAATTAACCGAACCCCACTAACTGCATGTCTTTGGACTGTGGGAGGAAGCCGGAGTACCCGGAGAGAACCCACGCTGTTGGCAAACTGATGCACTTAATCACATTGAGAAAAGTTTAAAAAAAAAGTAGGGGTGGTAGATGTTCTTTATATGCTAAAAATGGTTCATTTTATCCTGTTGCCAGGTGGTTGCTAGGCATGTATCATTCAGCTTTTGTGGATATAAATTAGATTTTACCGTCTTGAAATAACACAGTGCTTTTATAAGGGCCACTGTAGCCTGTTGCTATGTGGTTTCCTTGGGAACATGCTAACATAATATCTGATATTGATAAGAACCTTTGGGGACTTAAGATGTACCTGGGTGTCAAGTTTGGTTGCGGACAAAGAAACAAAGAAACACACAGACAGAGATTTTGTGTATTATAATACAATTCAGCTTTTCTACTTTATTTAAGCCATTATGTTATAGGCTGTGCTTAATGTTTTGGCTGCTGTAACAGGGATTTCCCAGCTTTCAGGCTAAATAAAGTGTATCTTATCTTAAATTCACAAATGAGTTACAGATGATCACAGCCAGATGTGACATCTTGAAATGTTTTGTTCAATATCATAAGATAAACTAAAGCAGAAAAGAATTCACTGAAGCTGAGTCTGTATGATTTTGGCATATTTGTGTGAAGCATAACTTAAATTATTAATTATCCAACTGCACTCTGTTTAATTTATTTTTACAATTGGCAGAAACCTTCCTCAGCTCTAGAAATCAGCATGAGGGCAGCACAGCAAGTGTGTACAAATTTGGAAAAGAGAAGTGCGAGATGAGTTTCAGTACATAAAACTCAAGAAGTTTAATGTTTCAAATTGTTTCTTTAAATAGGTAGAAGCATTTCATATACAAGATAGGACAGTGGAAATCTGTTTCAACATAAAAACCTGCAAATTGTGCGTTTTGAACATTACTTCCAACATATTGCCCATAAAGTAACAAACTGTGTGTATATAAAAAAAAAAAAATAGCATGAGGTTTGTGTTTTGTACAGTTTCTGCAGATGAAATATGAAATGATGATCTGATAACTGTTTGATCAGAGTTTGTAGCCATGACAGCAGTGAGTGAGGCAGATTTATACTAGATTGCAATAACAACACAGGACAGGCAGGAATATGATTAAACCGAGTCTTAACCAAACACATCAGAGAGTAGACGTGGATTTAAAGCCATGGCACTGCTATTCACGTTCCACACAAAGACCTTGTTTCCTGGATGCTGACTCTGTTTTTCCCCCAGACTGTTCCTACTTACGACAGCTAGCAGCAAACCAAAGAAATCTCTGAAACCTGTGTTAACATCAAACATCTTGAACTAATCTGAGTTAGCTCTGATTGGCTGTGGAAAAAGTGGCTCAAGAGCACTAACGAACGAGCAGGGGAAAAAGTTATGCAACGAGCTGCTGTCTGGAAAAGCCATTCTGTTTTATGATTATGCAACTGTGACGGGAATACAGTGAGAATTCATCTACTGCTTCATATGCCCATCTGAGGGCTTTATAACGCACCTATAGGTCAGCAGTTTTGCAGTTAAAGCCTGTGTATACCAATTTTTTTGGAGACATTTCCGTTTGATTAATTCAAATGTAGCAAAAGGATTACTGATCAAAGAAGCAAGCTTTTTGTTTTATCGATTTAGGCAACTTTAAAGATGCACTCTTTACAGGTAATGACATGCATGTATGTGCCATGAGCATTGTAACACAACCCCATCCCTGTAGTCTCAACAGTTAAGAAAAACAAAACCAAACAATAGTTGTATCGGCTGTTTTGTGTAATTTGTGCGTTTTCTGTGATGTGGAGTTCATTTTATGCAGCTGAAAATTCTTTAAAAAGGAATAATGAAGTGGGGTAAGAATGTCACATGTCCAGGAGCAGCACTCGTGGATCTTCCACCACTGCTTTGATCTTGCGTAAAAAGGTGACTGCTTCTCTGCCGTCTATGAGTCGGTGATCGTACGTCAGTGCCACATACATCATGGGCCGGATCTCAACCTGCCAAAGCAGAAGGTAGTTTTCATGTTTAGTCAGGCTTAAGAACATTACACATGGAAAACTGTACATTCATTTTAGTATTATGATTTAAATTTTAAAAAGGCCTCTGTATTTCATCAATTCACACAATTCTCACCTTGCCATTAACGGCCACGGGTCTGTCAAAGATGCCGTGCATGCCCAGGATGGCAGACTGCGGGGGGTTAATGATGGGTGTGCCAAACAAGGAGCCAAACACGCCGCCGTTGCTGATGGTGAAAGTGCCACCATCCATATCTTCAACGGCAAGCTCATTTTTACGAGCCTGGGGAACGCAACACAAATTTTATGACACAACTAAGAAGATACTAAATTTATTCAGCACTGCACAGCACATCTAAAAAGGAACAAGTATCTGAGATGGAGTTATCGCAGTGAAAGGTTTCAAAACTAAAACATTTTAGGATATCTGCGCTGTCTCTTGTTGCATCAAGATTTTTTACCTTTTCTCCCAGTGCATTAATGGCTTTCTCGATGTCAGCGAAGTTCATGGTCTCAACATTACGGATCACTGGTACAACCAGCCCCTAAATGTGGAAGGCATGAAACTGGCTAATCACATGAGATTCAGGCATATTAATATTAACCAGAATTTAAACGGCAAAGACATAAGGAGTCAAGATATCTAGAATCAAAAGGGATACCTTTGGAGTGGCCACAGCAACGCTAATATCTACATAATCTCTGTAGACGATCTCTTTGGTTGCGTCATCAATAACTGCAACAACATTTCAGAAAAAAAAAAGTTTTAATCAGTAAATTTGTCTGCTTGCGCTCTACCTGTGAGAGTAGCATGAGACGTCTGTGTCGTCTCACCGGCATTGACGGCAGGCTGGTCGGTCAGAGCGTGTGCGGCAGCCTTAACAAACGCTGACATAAAACCCAGTTTGGTGTTGTGCTTCTTTAAGAAGGCGTCCTTATGGAGTTTCCTCAACTCCTGAACGTTGCTGAAGTAAAATTTTGAACATTAGAGAAAAAGATGGAAATCGGGTGCTTTTGTGCATCTCCTGACTACAGAAAGCTGGACAGATGCTCACCTCATGTCCACCTCGTTGAAGGTGGTCAGCATGGCGCAGGTGTTTTGAGCCTCCTTCAGTCTCTGAGCGATCCTCAACCTCATACGGTTCATCTTCACCTGGACACAAGAAAAGACAAAAAGGTGAACCATCTTTTTCATTTGATTGCAGCATAAAGCCTAATTATTACCAACTTTAGTGTAACAGAAGAACATATCAAATGCATGTGTGTTACCCTGCTTTCTCCTCTGACTCCTGGTGCTGAAGGAGCTGCTGAGGGGGCTGATGCTGGAGCTGCAGCAGTAGGTTTGACAGCAGAAACTACGCGGAAAGAGAAAGACATATTTTAATAATTAAATAATAATCAGAAATTAATACATAGCTCTTGTAAGATAAGGGTTGGAGAGCCAACATGAACTGCTTGTGATCTAAAAAGACAGAGTACACAAGCACACAAAGTAAGTGAATAAAAACTACACACCGGGCTTGGCTTGGGCGGGCTGTGGTGGCACTGGAGGCGTGGCAGCGGGGGTTGAGGGTGGAGGAGGGGGCGGAGGTGGAGGAGAGGTTTCAGCTGCTGGAGGTGCTGCATCCGCAGCTGGAGAGGGGGCAGCTTTGGCAGCAGCAGCTGGGAAGAAAGAATTAAGAGAAGGACAAACATAGTATAAATGCAATGAATCCCCTAACACATTCTGCTGCACGTTGTCATAGTTCAGTTTTTAAAAAAATAAATCAATCAATCAGATTTTTTTCATCCATTTAGGACGTTCGCAGCAGAATATGTGACACACGGGTTTCTAATCATGGTGAAAAAAGGCAGCTCAGCTCCACAACCAAGACACTGCATTGAATTAAATTTGTACTGTAACAATAACGTAAAGGGTCTGCACTTATATAGCACCTTTTAACCTTAGCTAGGTTCTACAAAGCCCTTTACAAAATCTCATTCACACATACAATACAGCATACTCATACAGACCTAAAAATGGATTTGTTCTATTAGTTAAGTCTTTGATGTTTCCTATTTAATACAAACTGTGTTCATTTTACTGAAAATAAATAAGCAAACCTCCTTTCCGGAGTTTAAAGAGGGGTGTTCCTCCTTCTACCTTCCCTCCATCAGGCACCAGTAATTCCTCAATTACCCCGGCTGCAGGAGCGGGGACTTGCACTGAGGTCTGGAAGCACAAAACAAAGAAATCTGTCATCATTTTAAACCCCGCCTCACCAAAAACCCCCCCCAAAAAAAACTGATCTTAGGTTTCCTTGTTCATACCTTGTCAGTCTCGATTTCACAAACCACTTCATCTTCTGTCACGGAGTCACCCACAGCTAAAAAAAAAAAAAAATCAATTGATCATTCAGTCCATGAGCATGTGCTGTATGTGCTGAAAATGTACTGTCAGCATCTGCATCCCGTTTGCAATATTTTATTTGTGATATAGTTACACAAACCAACCTTTCTCCCACCTCACATCCCCCTCTGTAACTGATTCTGCAAATGCAGGAGTTTTGACCGTGACCACTTCATCCCCTGTACAAAGAGAAAAAGGTTTTGCCATTAAGTTAAACACTGAGCAGAGTTCAGTTGTACAAATAATACTAAGATTTTTTATAGACATAGATTTGATACATACTGTGAACAGCAGATGTCTTAAAGTATCTTATTTGGTAGATATTGGCTGATGATGGAAAATCACATCTAAATATCAAGAAGAAGAGCATTTTTACTTTTGATCTGAGAGAAATTTAACAAGAAAAATTACAAGTTTCTTTAGGGTTTCTCCCAATTTATTTGTATTTTTTATCAACCAGTTGATATATTTTGGATTAGCTCTAGCTCACATTAGACTGAGAAACCAATTAATCATTTCAAAAATGAATTATGTTGTTAAAAAGCACATGCAGCACTGACACACTTTATAATCAAATATTTAAGTTTATTCTGTACAACAGGCACATGTTCACAGCACAGAATACGAGTGTCTACTGAAGGGCATTCTCAGAAAGAAAAGATGAGGGCAGAGGACTTACGGCTGAGATTTCCTGTAAACTATTTGGCTGCAGACAGCGTGGCCTTAAGGGAGAACAAACAAAAGGCAAAAAGAGAAAAATCAGCAAAAACTGCCACTGCTGCTTTCCCCGAAGCTCTAACATTAGATATGAGTGGAGTTCTCTGAAAGCTGCAGTTAACCACTTGTGGGCTCCTCAGGCATCTTGGCCATTCAACGAGCATTACTCATTCTGCTTTGGACGACCAGCTAATAGAGCATGTTTATTCATGAGAGACAGAATAAAGACAGCAGCCTCAGATGTTACGTTACTGCTGAGGGTCTAAAATGCAGCTAAACGCCCCGTCCACGTAGCGGCGTGCTTACCTGATACACTGTGTCGGACCAGCACGTCATTGGCCTGAAAAGATACAAAAGAAGAAAATCAATTTCCACATGTATATATTAATATTATAGTTACATTAATGTATCTTTTTAATGATTATTCTGACAATGCAGTCACACACAAAAAAAAAACTTTCATCACAAATTAATGATAGCAGCTGCAACTAGGAATTATTTTCATCCTCAGATAAACTGCAGACTATTTTCTCTAAATTTTACAGAGGCTTGTTGACATCTTCGAATGTCTTGTTTTTGACCAACAAATCCAAAAGATATTCATTTTGCAATTACCCACCCACCCATCATCTTAACCGCTTATCCAATTTAGAGTTCATAAAAAATGAAATCCAGCTTAACTGAGCTTAATTTTAGGTCAACTGTTTGATTAATTGTTGCCATTCTAAAATGCGTCTAATCAGAAACCTATAGGAGAAAATGCAATTGTGCCACCTCGCACAGAATGTGCTATAAATTTAACGGCTGGCTGCTGCTCGGGTCATTATCCACTGACTAAACTGGACACGTTAAGATCACGGTGGCTGAACTCATGCAGCTGACTTTCCTCTTATAGTGCAATGATGCCGATGGAAACATAAACACCTTTGAAAAACTTTATTTTTAAAGAAATGCCCGATGAACAATCTTTTGCTTTTTTTTCCTCAGTGGGAAATAAGAGTCTGAAAAACACTCACAGCTTTAACATTCAGTTAAGCCACAGGATTTTTCCAGTGCTGACATTACGGGCTGCTGTAAGGCCACTGCACTGCTGTCTGATATGAGTCGTGTGTGTGTTTTAGAGGCAGGCCCTCTAGAGAAGAGGTCTGTCTAGTTCTGGCTGCTTTTATAGTCATGTTTGTCCGGTGGAGTCACTTGTTGACAGAAAAAAATCCACCTGACATGGAAGCATGTGCAGGCATGCAGCCATGTGAGTGTCAAAGGTTTTTACTCTCTAAAACAGCTGAATACCTCAAAGAGGAGAGTTCAAGATTAAATGGGCTGATAAACCACCATCAGTCTGTTCCAATTTTTCCAGTCAAAACAATATATGGATTTTTCTTTTTAAATCTTACCCTCTTTCAGGTATTAGTCACTCCCTGCTGAAACTAATGTAATTTAAAGCTGTTTTTACACATCCTGAACTTTTCTAGACATTAGCCAACAGGTGTGCATGTGAGAACACAAATGTCAGACTGCTGTGCCGTCCTCTTTTCCCGCCTCCTGTGCGCTCCACCCAGACAGCACTACACCTGAACCAAATGAAGCAGTGAGAGCATGGCTGAAGTGGACTATTCCTAGTCTGTGCTACATGAGAAACAGAAACTTTGAACACTTTCCTGACATTTCCTGCATGAAAACAGCTGCCCTGTGATATATGTAAAGCTGAGATAGTTACTGAACCAATTAACCAAAGTAGTTTCTTTAAATAAATAAAAGAAAGAACTTTCACTGATTAGTTTATCCACCCATAGGTATTTTTGGCTGCTACCTTATTTCTCAAGGGGTCGCCACAGCGGATGGATCCTCATGTTTGATTTGGGTCAGATTTTATGCAGGATGCCCTTCCTGATGCAACCCTCCAATTTACCCGGGCTAGGATACTAACCTGTGACTCCCCGAGGCTGGGTTTGTGCCTTGAACCGGGGATCTTTCAAACCATTTGTTAGAGCCCTACCTGTGAATCTGAGATGTACTGGTTGTGAAAATCTGGCCTGATACCGACGCTTAAACGAACCATTTGGCTTTTTTTTTTTATTCTGTTATTTGTTACCTCTTGGTCTGAACTGCCCTAATTTCTTTCATCTCTTCATTAAACCATCTTTAAACACAAAATGTATGTAACACAACAAATAAACATTGGTCACTGCCATCTGCAGGCCAGCGTATTTTCCAATAGCATGACATCAGTTAAAAAGGCTGATATGAGCCTGCATCTCTATTATAAACATCCGGTTGATATGTGTGGAGGGTTAAAAATAAACACGCAACACAGCTCTGCATCATCACAAAGCCACCAACATGACTTAAAGGGAGACCACGCCTCTTTTGAGATTCAGACAAAATGCCAGCCTTCATGAGGGCTGAGCCGTTATTTTATAGTCCATCACTTTTATCCAAGCAACTAACCAAGAGCCATTGTCAACACAGCAGACCACAACCCACTGAATCCACAGAAAACACAAGCACCAGGATGTCAAGAGAAGTACAGTTCGACCCTGGGAAGACATTTATTACCATCCAGCTCATGCATCTGCACAGACCGCTGGACATGTCAGGGGAAAGTCATGCTGTCTCTTACATGTCTGACATGGGCTATTTCAGTCACACACCGCCAGCATGATCCTATTTCAGCCTGTGCCTGTCACATACAGCTAACGCTGACACGACAGCCGCTTTTATGCCTATCTAGAAACAGAACAATTAGTGGGGCAGTAAAAGGGATGGTGTGCTGGACCTTTTCACAAACTTGTGCCGCCTCTCTGTCAGTGTCAGTGGGTGTAGGTCAGTCACTGGTAATGAGGCCTTGCTTCACGAGCTAACTGCTAGCCATGTTGTAACTCTTCGAAACGCTTTGAGGTTTAAACACAGACTCGTGGCGCTGCTTCTTCCCGACCTACCTGACGGGCCGCTGACAGAGAACGGCCCAGCGTCCGGTAAACACCCGGGGATCGCGATAACATAGCGTAGCCGGCGTCTGTCTGCCCGGTTCCTGACAGCGGTTGAAGCGGCGGTACGGAAGCTCAGCGAAGCTCTCAGAGCGGGAGGAACCACTGCGGCTGGCCGGGAGGGGTCCAGTGTAGAGGGCGGCGAGAGCTGACTGGATATTACTCAAACTCCGATCATATTCCGCCTCAGCATGAACTACAATCATTTAAATAATGTGATTTAAATGAAATAACTGGATTTTTTTCTCAGAGGGTAACAAAATAAAATTAATTTAAGGCTAACAGGACTGTACCATGTCTGGATTTGGCAACACTAGTCTTCTATAACTGGCTACTACACTTCTAAAACTTCTAATTAATAACACAGCTGGCTGACAAGCATACACAAACATAATGAACGGATATCCTTATAAATAAGTAACCACTTATTCCTTAATCACTTTGTCCGACTCATATAATATATTTAATATTACGAGGCAGACTACAGGGACCGGATAGGTTGGCATATTAGAACACACCTCCTGCTTTCTGGAGGCGCCCTAAGCAGAACCACTACAAATATCTGAGCCTCCTCCTGCAGGTCCCAGACCTACACCCTTCCTCTGAGTCCTCTGCAGCATAAAACAGGTAAATTTCATACTGCACATTTAGTAAAAATGATGCCAAACATTTGCCGTTAATGTAGATCCTTTAAGATCTCAGCTTATATTTTTACTCATTTAATTTTATTTAAATTTTAAAAAACGAAGTCAGACATTTTCATTTTGAGAAATTTGTAAGGTAACCTACAGCTTTAAATGGATATCATGTATAAGTGAGAATGGTGCAACTAAATCAGCCAAGTAGTCAGAGCATCAAAGTTTGTACATTTTCTTTCTTTCTTTCCTACTACTATTACTTGCATTTCATAATTCATAATAATATTTTTTCACTGCTGTCTTTTTAACCCTACAAGGATGAATCAAAGCATTTGGAGCAAAGCCATGTATTCCTCCAACAACGTTTGCCTGGATGGCTGCACTGCAGAGCATCTCTCCTCTTTTCAACCTGACCTTGAGCCATCAAATTCAGATGCATCAGGTGTTTCTTTGACCTTACAAAGAAAGAGTGAGAACATGAAAACACTACCAGATAGTGCTTATTACAGCAGTGTAGATGCTGGTTTGATGTATTCCAGCCAGCTGGATCTCACCTCATCCAGAGGAAGCACCAGTGGACATTTATCCATGAGAAGACACCGGTCTCCTGCACCCACTTCCTACGGTCACCATGACTGGAACTCGAACAGGGGCCATCAAGAAAAGTGTGCCAGAGTAGAAAATATCATCAAAGGTATGACCAGCCCTCCTGGTATGTTCGGCACAGATGTGACAACAAATGAACACGAAGAGACCGACTGTATGCAGGACGATGAAAGAATTCAAGAGCTGCCTTTCCATCCGAAACACATCAGTCTAAGCCAGGTAACGAGAAAGCAGCTTGAGAACCAGCATCAGCACCTCAGACAGCTCAGGACAAGGTTCACTCAACTGGATGGAGTAAGTGAAGTGAAAGACTGGAACAATCCCACTAAAACATCTCCTAGTGATGCATTTACAGATTCATACAGTGAGTTTGAGAACAGCTCGAGTGTAAAATATCAAGGCTGGAAGAAGGTTAAGCTGATGAACTACTTCCAATCCAAACCCGAACGAATAAAGCTGATGGCAGATGTTCTGAAGTACGAGCTGTCCAGAGCCGTCAGCAAGAGCGTCGACTCTATTTTCAAAAGTATGCCACTTTCACAGACACCACCATATGACGTGGAAAATGTAGAGAGTGATACGTCTCTTCAGCCATCAGTTTTTAGTGATGATAAGTTAAGACTTCCATGTTGTGGTACTGCAGAGGAGCAAATCCCAGATGTTCAAACAGAAGCTCTGTCTCTGGTCATGCAAAAACCTGAACTGGAAAGATCCAACGTGTCTGTCCTCCAGTCCAGCTCAACACCTCACCACCATCCAAAATCCCCAGCCTCCTCCAGCCCCGACTCCGCTCTGCAGGAAGGTCAAGCATCCGAGAAGAATCACAGCACGGACCATCAGCATGCTCTCAGATGCCTGAAGGACAGATGCTCTGAAGTTGATCAGTCAAATTTTAACTCGACTGAAGCACACTGGAATTCAGTCAAAGTAAGATCGAAGGTAAACTCCAGATCTGTGAGAAGCCCGCAGACTTGTGCTGTGTCGGCGGATCCAGTGCTTTTGGAAAGCATCTGTCTCCCTCATGTGAAGAGTGAGTCTGATAACCTGGTGAAAAACAACCTGTACATGCTGAATGTATCCTTTACAAGTCTCCAATAATCTTTTGTGTTTACTTGTGGATTTAAGTAGCACTCAGCCTTGACAGAACACCTCTAATATTTCTTTGATTACTGTAGCTTCTGAGGCAGATCCCTTTAGATTCCAGTAATATTTCTGTCTCTGGTTAGCTGTGGTTCAAAATGGTAAATGGACCAGTAACTCTCTTCTACTCTAACTAAGCACTCTGTACTCTGTGTTTTGTCCTTAACACTGGTGAATTTTAGGAGGGTCTGACCACAAACCATCTGAAGAAAGCAAAGCTTATGTTTTTCTACACTCGCTACCCGAGTTCACTGGTGCTGAAGATGTGTTTCCATGATGTGCAGGTGAGACACTTCTTGCAACATTGATTATTATATATTTGTTATATATTTATAGGATAGAAAACATGAGGCATCATGTGAATCAACAGATTTATAACATTTCTTCTATTCTGCATTTGAGCAGCAAGGATACTGCTTTCCCTTTTGGAAGAAAAATCTCAACTTAAAAACATAAAAAAAGTCCACTGTCCTTAATGTGTGACATGCTCTGTAACCTCTGGGTTTATTAATGCATTTCTATCAATATCATAATCCATAAAACATAGATTAACAATATTATATCATTTAAAACAGGGAATTTTCTGTAAAAACCAACACCACAACATGGTAAAATAGTTTCACATTTTATTTTATTTGTCTTAAAGTTCACTGTAAAACATACAAATCAGAAAAAAGCAATGTTCATCATCACATTTCATGAGCTCACTTACCTTTTTTCGTCCTCAGTTCACACGCTCCATCACCTCTCAGCTCATCAAGTGGTTCAGTAACTTCAGGGAGTTTTACTACATCCAGATGGAGAAGTTTGCTCGGCACGCGCTCATCGAAGGAGTGGCTGACGTGAGAGGTCTGACTGTGGGGAGAGAATCAGAACTTTTCAGGGCTCTCAACAGGCACTACAACAAAGCCAGCGACTTCCAGGTGAGGAGTAACTGATGACTAGTATTACTCTATACTGATTCTACAACACGCTGCTGAGTGCTTCCCGAAAGTGAGTCCTGAAGTGTTACTCAGGTATCTGTTAATTTATTATCCCTGTCATGTTATTGTATCATTTTAATCATGTGTGGTCCTTAACTTAGGTCCACTGCATTTGTGTCAAAGCATAAAATAATTTTACTTTGTCCACTGCATCTGCAGCTCTTCTTTTGTTATTGGTATAGGTTTAAAAAAAACTACTAAAAGCTTAACAAGATTCCTTTAATGCAAGTACTATTCATATTTTATAGATTTTATAATCAATCTATAGTCAAATATTTTAGTAATATAGTATTTATGGTAGTTACACAGACAACAAGGTGTATTTTATCTGAAATGCGTATATTTTCAATGTCTTTTTTGTTTTACATATAAACAAACATTATTTAACCTTTCCAACATGCGAATTGGACATTAAAATGTGACAAATCACAGTACTCATCAGTGCAAAACTGAAAAATAAATAAATAAAATAAAGAACACATACACAATTATTACATATGAACAAATCAGTGTTTCAAAGTAAGAAATAAGATGCTTCTATAGAATTTGATTTATCCCCTTATGGAGAGGTAATTTTAATTTAATGTTTTTTTTCTTTTTGCTATTCTGTTTTAATAGTTTATTGAAGAGCTGACTGCAGAGAATTAAACAAGAGAAAAGGATACGATGCTAAAGTTTATGTTTCATCTAGTTAACTACAAGCTCACAAACCCATAAACAACCTACTAATTCTTCAATATATTAGTGAAGAAAAGGCAAAAAGTGGCATAATGTGATCTTATCATTTCTCCCAAGATCATG
>VUQI01047765.1:59961-74533 GCA_015106735.1 Paratilapia polleni | reverse complement strand
TTTTGTTTTAAAAAATTTTTTAAAAATTTTAAAAAAAATTTTTTTTAAAAAGGTTTTGTTAAAAAAAAAAAAAAAAAAAAGTAAAATCCATTTCAAGTGTGTAATCAACCTGCAAATGAATGTGAAATATGATTCATGTTTAATTCCACATGAGATACGTATGACAACATACACTGACATTTATGCATTTACCATTATTTATTTATATTTATCTATCACAGACATTTAGTTCCTGGCTTGATTATTTGACTTTGTTTCTCTTTAAATTAGCAGAGTTGACCTCTGTGCAAAACTTCAATCACAGATTTAAAACTATCTGTGTAACTATATGTTTAAACTGCAAAATCACAAAGCCCAAAATCAACACCAGCAGTGAGGTGGAGTTATTCTCTCCCACAAAAAACACTGCCTGAAATGCCCAGGCTTTTCTTTCATGACTTGTCTACATCACCATGAAACATTTCCATACTGCCTGCCTGGAAGCTTGTTTTGCATGCCCTCAAACAAAGAGTGAGCAGCAGATACAGTCTGCCATTGTAATTTCTTAAAGCAACTTTTGTTCACTCTGAAATGTTGAATGTTGGCTGCCAGCCTGAACAGCTGAGGAACCAAAGACCCAGTAGATTACTTTATTTCTGATGGAAATGTTCCCACAACAATGGGAAAATGCTACATGTAAGTGCTATGTAAGTTTGATAAGATAAGTAAGCTTGGAAGACATGCAAACATGTGCCAACAAAGGCAGGAAAACAGAAACCATCTAGCTAATAAACATGGAAAACAATGAATGTATTTTTGTTTGTTACAAGTAAACTCCACAGGGTACCTTTAATGATTAAAGCTCTTTGTAATCAATCAGAAGAGTTCAGCACTGAGGTCAGTACCAATACGACCATCAAGTGCATCCCTCTTAAACTGTGTTCAGTGAGTAGGTGGTAACCTGTTCCTCTTTTTGAGAACAGACAAAAATAAGACGGAGGTCTGTTTTGATTATTAGGTTACATATTACCTACTAAAATCACTGAACGAGTGCCAACTCCATTTTTAAAATACTGATGTTATTGCCAATATTTAAAGTGTTGGTAAAGTGCTGCTTATATTGTCCTGCAGTGATTACTTGATGCTCTGTATACACTATATACCAGCATATGAAAACCAAAACAACAGTAAGATTATTTTGTTTTCTGTCAAAATTAATCAAAGGCACCAAAAACATGTAATATGTGAAGGATCTCCAGCATCCTCATACATACAGTTGCTCCTACTAGATCAAGTTATTAATCATTGTGGACCGTACATATCCTTGTATAATGGGTATAATTGTTGTGAATGACGTGAGCCTTTTATTTAATTTCTTTAAAATCAACAACCTTTTGCTTAGCAAGATTGTTGTGAAAATGTATTAATCTTATTTTGCTGCAGGGCCTTTAACTCCCTGTGAAAGGACCTCAGGAGGACCCAGTTCCTTGGGCTTTTGGAAGAGTCAAAATGCAACTGGCACGTTGACGGCTCTGGATTTAGTATCATTTGAGAGAAGCCTCTTGTTAGTGAAGCTTGTTTAAAGGTTTTGTTTTTTAACCACACTTGCCCATCATCCCCAACATCATCATCAGTAGAAATAAGCTCATGAAAATCATGAATGTATGTGTTCCTTTTTTTGGTAAATATTAATTTATTCCACGAACAACAGATTACATGAGGTGTTAGCAAATATTAAAAAAAAAAAAAAAAGTAAAAATAGTAGAAATAGTAAAATAGCTTTTGATGCAGTCCATCTCATTTTCAGACATGCACTACTTTTCAATTACTGTAATAGCATTTGACCATGTTGGCTTCATATAGGGTTTTTCCTGGGGTCACCCCAAAGAGGTTTTGGCCTTCGCCCAAAAGAAAATCAGCAGATCTGTAACAAAAATATGTTTTTGTTTATCTTTGTTTAAATTGGAGTTTCACTTAATCAAACAAAGAATATTTTTTTGTTTAACAAATGGTCACAAATGAGAAGGAAATGCACAGATTTCTGTTAAGTAAGCTAACACAGACTCACTGCCTTCACCATTTGTGGACCAGTTGCCCTTTTAAGTTACACACGTCTGAACGGTTGTTGAAATTTGACAAAAGTCATGTTTGATTATTATTTTTATCATGTATTTTTTTTAAATTTATTTAAATTTATTTATTTTTTCCCAAACTCACTCGAATCAGTTCTATACGGTTTACGTCCACAAGAGGGCAATCTAACAAGAGACAGATTTCCAGTTTGGAAATCCAAAGTGATTCCAAACTTGACTCAGTATAAATTGCCCTCTCTGGAGCCAAGATCATTACTACGCAGTTGTTATTGAATTATGCCAGGCCTAAATTGACAGTAAGAGCACAAAAAGAGTAAAACTGAGCATCATCAACTGATGATGCACCTACAGTTAATCTGATGATAGCCCAAGTATCTCCACTAACTCTTTGCCAGCAAGAGAGATGCGAGCTAATGTTTACTATAGTAGAAACTGGAAATATACACGATGAAAGGTTTCATCAGTGTGAAATTCAAGTAAAAGAACATTTTTGGAGTATAAGAATGAGGTAAGAACAATGTTTCATTCTCTGCTACCAAAGGGTAGATCTAAATACACATTAGATCTACTAATATTAACTAATATTAACTGTTAGGTGACTATCTGATTCCCTTGCTTCACTTGTAAATATTGCTTGTCAGTTGTCAGTGCTTGTTTGTAAATAACTTCTTTCGTAGCAGCCAATGGTTAGCTGCTGTTGTATAATGGTTGGGTACTTTGTGTATGCTTGTTATTAAATCATTGTCAGCTTTGCCAAAGAGTGAGTCATTGCAGGTATGGTGGTGTCTTTGTGCAGAAGTTGTGGTTTCTGTTTTATTATTGTGTGTTGTGTAAATCTGACTTTCCTACGAGCTAGTGCCCAGCCTCTGTAAATGTGTCTATTTGTATAATGTATTTGTATAATTGTAACTGTAGTTTTATTGTAGAGTTATTTTTGAGGACCATATACATTTAACAACAACTATCATTATATAGATCTTTTTCCTACTGGTGTTGAGGGTGCTTACCCCAGTTCACACATATTCATCCCAAAAGCACCCCCAACTTGAACTATTTTCCCACAGCTACGCAGATAGGCAAGAACAAGATGACAACTATATCCATGTCTCACCTGCGTCTCGAGTTGCTCAAAACATGAGTAAAGAAAAAAGTGCTGTGAAACACTTGCATTTAGTCTGTCTCACTGCCTCACTCTCCCCTAACAAATCTCCCTGAAGCCTCAAAGCCCATACTTTATCAAAAATATAATATATATGATAAAGAATTTTTTTCTGCACAAAAGGTACAAACTGTGAACATCACACTTTTTCCACATTTCAGGACAAACACTGATCCATAAACATCATAGAGAATGCAAAAGACGCAGTTAACATCCTTTTAGTTGCTGGAGGAACACACACAAACCTCTTTGAAAAACCTGTCATGGGTGTTGTGTTTTCCCTCATCCACTTTGCTCTAAAATTTATTACAGATTGAAATGTCTATGAAATATAAGTTAATGAAAATAGAGTCTGTGAGAGGTCAAATTATTGAGACTGTCAAACTGTTAATTAGGCTATAATCCAAACTTTTAAAAAGCATTACACTCTTAGACTGTTGCTTCCATCTTTTTATAGTAGTCTTTGATCTGAGTTTCTCAGATACCTGCAGCAGAATAAATCCCATAGGGGTTTCCAATGCAAGAGAGTTTACCTTTGGGCACAACAGTGGTAACGTCATTATCTATTTATGATCATTTATATTCAACACGGAGACCAGATTGATCAGAATTTAACAGCAAAAGCCATTGTGTACTTCACTTCAGAGAAATGGGCTGTCACACACAGACAGTTTATAAGGTACAGTTTGATATGTGAGCCATTTGCTAAATTTTATTAAAGGCTTTCCCATAGCTACATCTTCTCTACTAACATAAAAATATAAGTGCACATTTAAGAATAGAATCTGACCTATCTAATGCATTGTGTCACTTGATTTACTGTCAAATCTTGTACCTAGTACGTAATATTGCACAGGTACCATGGCTCTCTCTGTCAGTGTTGTGGGTATGTCTGGATGAAGCTGTGAGGCCCATTAAGGTAACAGTCGTTGAAGTTTTGTATGGATTCAGCTTTAAACAACGAATAAAAGCAGAAATGAATACATCATACATAATTTTGACTTGAACAAAGAAACACACTGAATTCAAGTATCTTGCAGCTGTTTTATCGTCCTGAGACCTGAGCTCTTGTTTGGGATGCATTTCTAATTTCTCTGAGCTACTTCGGATTAACTGGACCTGATAAGTATAAAAACTATGCTCCCTCGTTGACCAGGAAGTTGTTACTTCCTTACACAGTTGTTACATACTTAAAAAAAAAAAAAAAAAAAGTCCTCATATGGGGACAATAGGTTTATTTTACAACATAACACAATAAAATCAACATTGCTTAACAAAGTATAAAACACTACTGAGCAGAATGAATTATAAGGTGCAGAAAAGCCAAAATGTAATGTAATATGAGGATGCAGGGTCTCAGGAGGTTAAGTAAACACCAGAGTTATTACAGTTTTGTATTTTCTTATTAGTTTTTATTTTTATTTCGTTTTGACTTTTTTGTTTTTAATTCAGTTTAGTTTCAGTTAGTTCCCAGAGTGGATTTGCTCATTTCAGTTTAGTTTTTATTAGTTTCAGTGTCAGTTTTAGTCTTTTGAAGTATTATTGTGTTTAGGGCAGATGCCAGAGGCCAGATTTAGGAAAATCAGTATAGATGTTACAATATAAAAACAGAACTTTCTGAAAGCAGTTGACTCACAGTCTTGTAGACACGAAAGTCAACGCCTCATCAGGCAGGTTGTGATAACATATTTTACCAAATTAACAAATACTAAAACTAAGGATATTTCCTCTATATTTTTATTTTTATATATTTAAGTTCACAAAATTTCAAAAGTCTAGCTTTTATTTTTATTTCAGTTAACTAAAATGTTTTTTTTCACATCTAGTTTTAGTTTTTAGTTCACTATAATAACCTTGGTAAACACAATAAAACATGTTTTGTTCTTTTAAAATTAATGCTGAAGTTTAGGTGCCCCATTCTTCCTGGCATTAATGAGCACAAATAGAGAGAACTTTATTTTACTGTATTGACTTAAGTAATCAAACAGGGCGGTCCTTCAAAGTCTCGTCCAATTTGATTCAACTTCAGAACCATAACACAGCAGTTTTAGACCTGCAGTCCACACAGAGTTCAGTTTAAGTTAAGGCTGTGCTACATCTCAGCCTTCAAACACCGCAAAAATGAAAAGACAACACACAGGTTCTGTGTGGAACTGCAGGTCTTAAGTGGTCAAAACTAACAAAAAGTGATCAAAACGGCTTTAAACATTAGTGTTCTTTTTTCTGCTTGTAATACGACAGACTGAGTGAACATCTACAAACATTTCTGTCACTGTTTGGAAGTCTTCTTTTAAACTAATAAATAATGGACCATCCTCTAAGAGGTGCTTCTAAGATAAATCAGTTTTGTGGTAGCTGAAGTATCAAACAATATTTAAATGAATAACAATAAACAAAATTAATCTTACATATTTTGTCAATTACCTATTCCTGTAAAACATTGGAAAATTTTAACTTTCTGCATATAAGCAAGCATTAAAATAACTGCAACAGTGCCATTTCTTTGATTTAATACTTTAAATTCAATGAAAGCCACATTATATCTCAAAATTTATAACAGATTTTTAGAATTTCTTTTCTTATGCATGTATGTATGCATTTATTTTTACACACTGTAGATTAATGAAATTAAGCCACATTTAAAGAAATTTGGCATGGTTTATAAGTACTGCATATATGAACACAAAGAATGTAACATTTTACAGTAAGTGCAGTAAGTACATTATTATGCAGGTGTTAAGCAAGTTTGCACACACACTACATATTAACCAATTTTACAGTACCATGAGGCACTTCTGGAGCTTTAATGGGATAAATCACTCGACATTTCTTAAAACTATCTTAAACAAAGAGCAAAAACAGATAAAATAATAAAACAAAAACCACTAAACGAAAAACAAATTTTCAAAGGTAGTTTGGCTCAAAAAACAAACACCGCAAAACTGCAGCTGCTTTGACACCACAAATGTTAATTAATGTCTCGGGTAATAACGTGGGACAGGAGCTCATGTTTGTATTATATTCAGCTAATAAAATGAATGAACACAAGACTAAAATATTACAGATAGTAAACTTTTTCAATATACATTTATGTGGTTATTTTTGACTTTTTAATGTTGTTAGATGAGCCCTTTCTGGCTGAAAGTGGGATAGGTTTAGTTGGATATTTTATCACTATTTATGGATTTATCATAAGTATACTTTTGAAAAGACATTTAACTAGGGTCAGTCTTTCTACCCGAGACTGCCCATACTATTTCAGAAAAGCCAGTATGAAAGTATACACTATACGGATAAATATATTAGGCTCTTAATCACTGAATTCAATAAAGCTATGGGCTTATTTTCTGGGGTTGGCCTGGGTCACTTAGTTCCAGTGGAGGATAATCTTAATGCTTCATCTTACCAAAACATTTTGGACAATTCTTTGCTTCCAACTTTGTAGCAGCAGTTTGGGGAAGGCCCTTTTTCGTTACATCATGACTGTGCCCCAGTGCACAAATCAAGGTCCATAAAGACATGCCTGGATGAGTTTGGTGTGGAAGAACTTGACTGCCCGGCACAGAGCCCTGACCTCAACCCCGTCAAACACCTTTCGGATGAACTAGAACGGAGACTGTGAGCTAGATGCTCTTGTGCATCATCAGTGTCTGACCGCACAAATGCTATTCTTAATGAATGGGCAAAAATTCCCACAGGCACACTCCAAAATCTTGTTGAAAGCCTTCCCAGAAGAGTGGAATCTGTTATAGACTCAATTTAGAATGGGATGTCAGATGTAATATGAAGGAGGGTCAACACTTTTGTCCATAAGTCAGGAAAGGCATCCGGTGTAAAAATCTGCCAAATCGAACATGCGGAGCTACCCGCTGTGGCGACCCCTTGTGAATAAGGGAGCAGCTGAATGTAGCTCATTGTATATTTTAAGGAAGTGTTGCTCCCAGCATGTTTTACAGAATGTGACAACACACCAGAAACAAAAATGTACATGGCTGGTAATTTAATAAATGTGAGTTTAATTCAAAACTGATTTATTTCTTATTTCTTACTACTTCTTTCTGAGTTCTTCTCACAAATTCATGAACTTTTTTCCAGCCGTCCAATGTGGGAACAAGGAATTGAAGTTGGTGTCATAAGAAACATGTTGTAAACAAGCCGTATTTGGGACAGCTTTAAAGGTTTCATCAAACAGTAGATACAACTGAGAAGAATGTTTCACTGCAATCCAGTGGATTTATAAAAAAAAAGTCCATCACTCAAATTTACCCAGGTGAAAATCCTTAGAGCTGTGACTGAATCAGTTACCTTCTTTAAAAAGTTATCACAACTTCACTACTTATCACAAGGCAATGCTGATCTCATATATGGAAAATCTGCCAGACTAAATGTCAATTTTTTCTTTTGAAATCAGATTATTTTTGAATTTGTAGTCATTACATACAAAATAATAAGCAAGCAGTTAGGACTACAAACATTTTGCATAATGAGAAATCTTTGAAGTTTTTTGTTACATTTTGATTTTTTTTTTCTGTTGATAAAAATGTGCCTTACAGTGTAAGGAAAGCAATACTGAGCACAAGGGTATGGTTTCACTAAAATCATCCCACTGAAGGGAGATCGTTAATTTCTCATCATGGCAGCAACCATTTAAAATTTAGAGCATTCACTTTTTCGTAATCCTAGAGGTTATTTTGAACTAAGTCAATCATGGAGACCTGAGCAAACCCTCAAAAATAAAACAAAAACACTAAACGGGTACGTTGGTTCTTTAGTAAATGGACTCTTGTAGCTATAACTGGACAGAGTATTAACACTATAGTATTTTGACTGTCTCAGTCTTGGTCCTGACTATGTTGTCTGTTCTTCTCTGTAAATTTTATAATTGTTACATAAACAAAAGAGCAAGAGATTAATTATTTTGAATAAACCTACACTTTTCCATGAATTTCACCTGTTTTTCCTTTCATTTCTTTGGGCATAAAACTCACCTTGTCAAAAAAAGAAACAGTATAAAACTAATGACTAGTGTAAAAGTACTGGATAAGTCTTATGTGAAAGATGGGAAAACAAATAGTGGATATGATTCTGAGAACTATGTAGTGATAAATTTAAGCTTCTCGTGTCCTACCAGATCACCCTCTTCTTCCTCTTCTCTCTTGGGTTCCTTGGGCTCATCTTCGGGATTGAAGTCTTCCATTTCAACCTAAAACACACAAACACATGTTGGTTTAGCTTAATTAATGATAAAGAACTGTCATTTTCTGATTCTGCTCAAGTCTCAAAGACTTCACCTCCTCTATAGCAGCATCCTGGAGCAGGGACCGGACATCCAAGCGCACCATGTGACGTGGTGAAGGCTCCCAGTTGTTGGACATCTGTATACAGAATGTACCATTGAGACATTAGGAGACATTAGTCTTACTGCAATCACAATACAGTTATCTCTGTATTTGAGATCAGCTAACTGATCTTATAGACCTTCATTATATCCTTAAGAGTGCGCCCATGGACATTCCGCTTTGCACAAGTCTGAGTGTCTGCAGTGATTTCAGCCAAATACACCTTGAAAAGAGAGAAACAAATCCTCTTTAGCACAGGGCAGGTTGGAATGTTTTTTTCTTACTCATTCAATATAACTCACCTCAAAGCCTTTAGTTTTAGCTGCACTCCAGAACTGATCAAAATGTTTAACCCTGTCATTAATAGTGTCTAAAATGATGAAGGGGAAAAAGCCATCATCCAGGGTTTTCTTAAATGTTTTAAGCATGCTGCTTCGGTAGGTATCCTCCATCTCTGGCTCATACTCATACTCCATAACCTGCAAGACAGGTTTTTTTTTTGCATTACATTGTGCATGATGTTTACTTTAGTACATATCCCAGTACATGTTGCAATTCATCTCTGTCAGACTTACCTTGGTTTTCACCCTCTTCCCAGTGTCTGGGTCTTTCTCAACCTTCTCAACCTCTGTCATGAAATAGTCATCTAAAACAAGAACTCTGGGAGGTGCGCCGCCACATTCGACCTCCTTGTCCTTAATATTGTCAAACAGATAGAAAAGCGTGTTTTAGATTTTATTTGCATCCTTACAAAAAAAAACCCAAAAAACATGTATTATATCAAAATCTAATGACACATAAAGGGGGTCTATAAATAAGTGTCTCATTGGTCATGTATAGTTTTCTTAAAGTTCAATTAACATGAACTGGAATTACATAAGTAGGACTCCACTCACCCGTATGAGCTTTGCAACGTGGCTTTTTCCACTTCCTGGAAGCCCTCTCATTATTATAACAATCTGTTTAAATAGAGAACTTAAATGAGTACACCTCAATATAAAAGGGGGTAGGGATGCATGAATTAAGATTGCAGTAGTAATTGGTACCCTTTCAGGGCGAGATAATCTGCCAGGTATTTTAAGAATATCGTCAATATTCTTGATTTCCGGCTTCTTCTCGACTCGTGGGGGCGGCTGTGGTGGAGGTGGAGGTGGGATTGGTGGTGCAGTAGGAGGCCCTCTGTCTTCGGGATAACTTCTTCTGTCCACTGCGTGACATTATGGGCAATTTAAAGAGTTCTTGTTCCTATATTTTTTGATTACATATTTACATTGCTAATGCATTACCGTATGTTCAACTTACTGTAAGGTGAAGGGCTATGGCTGTAACGTTCAGGCCCAGTACGATCAAGTACAGCACGCTCATATGAAGGTCTGTCATAACCTGGCCTTCCATAATGTTCATCTGGATCACGGCTGCCACTTCGCTCCCTATCTCGAACATCCCGGTCTCTTTCCCTGTATCCGGAGCGTAGAGAAGATGCCAGTGGAGATCTACAGAGAACACGAGCATTATTACGTTTAATTTCATCAGCAGAATTTCATGTTTCAAACTAGCACAAAGGCACAATCAAGACTTATCACAATGTATGACACAATGTGATATAGTACCTTTCGTCAATCATGGCCTGAGTGCTTGAATCGAAGACAGACAAATAGAAAACAATATTACATATGTAAAGAAGTAGCACACTACTCCATGGGTAGGAAAAAAGGCTCAGCCTGACTGAAAAGACACCTTACCTGTCATCTCTCTCTCTCAGGGGATAGCGCTCCCTGTCAAATCTTTCTCTTTCATAATCTGGCTTCTCTCTGTATAATTCCCTCTCTCTGCTGTACTCCCGGCGGTCCATGTAGGGGTCTGATCGTCTTTCGTAATATGGGTCTCTGCTGTAAGGATCTCTGGGACCAAGTGGTTCTAGGATAATCAAGTAGTCAATCAACAACCAAATGTTAGAAAACTGCAAAAGCAAGCTCAGTTTAAGTATGAAAAGATACATTTTACTAGGGTTGTGATGATGGTCAACGTGCGAGTTGGTTTTCAGTTAATTTCTCTATTGATGCATTAAATTAATATCATTTTTATGAGATTCCTAATAAATGTGCCTCGCTATAGTTTCCCCAAATTTATGATCGATACCTGCTACACACACAGTGGCTGGGAGTGTGCGGGCGCACTCGCTCAAGCTCATGCCTATGCTGGAAGTGAGAAATAAACTCCCAGTTTGTGTGTTTTTCTCTCTCCCCTGTGCTACTGAGTTTTTTGTATTTGGGTCACATATTGTGCATTATGGAGAGTGGACCCTAATGGGTGCACGTTAACCTCCTCTGCCACCCTGCCCCGCTGGCAATGCTAGCAGTCATCTGCAATCCCACAGTGGGACAACAGGATGATTAGACTACTAAGAAGATCATCCAACCTTACATTTTACAGAACCTACCCTTTTCATAGCCCCGGTCTGATGGCACTGGGTCAGGCCTCAACACAATTCTCTCACCATAAGAGATCCGCTCAACAGTGGTTCCAGGCTCTAAAACATTAAGTGTTTACTCAGTACCAATTAACAGTAACATCTGGAAACAAACAAACAAAAAGGTGCTATATGCTGCTCATACCATGCCCATGACCATAATCAACAGTCTTTGGAATCATTGGTGCCACAGGTGCAGTAGGAAGTGATGACTGATAATGTGTGGCAGCAGGTTTGGTATCCAGAGACACCGGATCAGTTGCAGTTGTTTGAGGTGTTGCAGTCATACCCTGAGGACATATCTGATATTAGAATGATCTAGCAGTTAAATAAAAAAAAATTGTAAAATTAAAAATGTGATGAAACAGAATTTCTAAAAATGTCAGGAGAACAAAAGGTCTAATCCCATGCTCCTAACTGCTTCCTGCACAACAGACTGGATTTGAAAATCAATGTTTTTGGTCTTTTTACATCAATGCAGTCATACTAAGTAGACTAAAATAATGAAGTTCACAATTATCATTTACCTTCAGAACATTCCTGACTTCTGGTGGGATCTCTAAACCAAGAAGACCAGCAGGTAGCTCCGGCAGAATATCAGTTTGTGCAGGCTGGGATTCACTACCAGGGGTCTTTGCCTCCTGCAATTCCCTGTAGACCCAAAAATAATTGAAGTTGAATTATTAAATTTTAAAATAAACTGATTTCACCATAATGTAATACAAGTAAATACCAAACTAATTTTCAAAACCTAGGCAAATAACGTCACTGTAATTTACATGGCTAGATGCTGCTTTTTGCTTGCCTAATGTTTTAATCAATGGTTAATGTATAGAATTTACCTTATTAGTTTAAGTTCTTGAGCAGCTTTCAAGATGATCTCATGCTGGCGCTGAGAGAGGGCAAGTACATTTGCTCCACTTGCTGCTTGGGTTGCTGGTTCAGCTGAGCTCTCAGGCAGGTTTGTGATACGTGCAGTAGCAGGTGGATGTATATCTAAAGGAACCCCTTCCTCATATCGAGATCTATGATCTTCATAGTCTGTTGGATACCCTCTCTCTGGCGTTGGAGGAAGTCTGGAAGGCCTATCCCAGTCCGAAGGGGGTGGGTAAGGTGGCTCATCCTTCCGGTAAGGTGGCTCATTCCTGTATTCACGAATTCTGAGTTCTCCTCTTCCCCGGTCAAGTTCATCATATTGATATGGGTGACCTCTTTCTCTTTCCTCTTGCCAATGGGTATCTCTGAATGGCTCTGGTGGTGGCATGCGGGGGGGATAGTCTCTCTCTGGGAGAGCATGCTCTCTGTCCCACTCACACTCATGGTACCTGGCATCATGACAATAGTCATTGGGATGATAGTCTGGTGGTGGCCGCCAGCGATACCCATCTTCCCCATGATCATAATCTACTGCATAACCCTCTTTATATCCCTCTTCATAATCCTCATGTGTTGGACCTGCCCGCCACATGCCCCTTGCTATTCCTCGACCCATAGGTCTCCTCCTCAATCCTTCCCTATCTAGTATCTCATGTGGAGGCAGTGGAGGGCCTCTGCCATGTGGTGGTTGCCAACCTAATTCTCGCTCTGTTCTCTCATCGTACAACGGCTCCTCCAAATGATCCATCATTTCGTGGGGTGGTGGTGGCACACGACGCCTGCCTCGACCTACGTCAGGATGCATCGGATGGCTTGGAGGTTCATGTCCATGGTACATGGGGTGCCTTGATGGATCCATATTGGTATCATCAGAGTCCATTCCATGGCCTAATGGCTCATGGTCCATTGGTCCATGTGGTGGGTAAGGGGGGCGTCCTCGTCCTTGAGGCATGAAACCAGGGTGACCACGTGGGGGACGACCCCGGCCAGGAGGAAATGGGGGTCTCATGCCTCTCATTGACGGTCTCCTTTCTATCCAGTAAGGGTCTTCATCCTGTAAGTACTCAGTTGACTCAGGTTCTTCCCAGTGTCTGTCCATTGGCTCTTCTCTTCCCATAGGTGCTCCTCCTCTTCCCACAGGCGGGCCCCCTCTGCCCATAGGGGGACCTCCTCTATTCATTGGTGGTCCCCCTCTACCCATGGGTGGTCCGCCTCTACCCATTGGTGGTCCTCCTCTACCCAATGGTGGTCCTCCCCGACCCAACGGAGGACCTCCTCGACTCATTGGGGGACCACCTCTACCCATAGGGGGACCACCTCTACCCATAGGGGGACCACCTCTTCCCATGGGAGGACCACCTCTACCCATTGGAGGCCTTCCTCTCATCATTGGTGGTCCACCTCTTCCCATGTGGGGTCCTCCTATTGGCTCTTGATAATACTCTTCCTCTGTGAAGTGATGTTCTTCTGGCATCCACATTTCTGCAGGGGGCACCTCTGATTCCTCACCACCAAACTGTTCATGTGAAGGATCTTGCCAGTAGTAGTCTTCTTGCTCTTCACGCATCCCCAAGTTCTCCTCAGTGGGCACGTAATCATAAGGCATTTCTCCCATCTCTTCCCCAATCGGTACAGTGTTTGGTCCCTTGAACTCTCCACTGCCCCTCTGCCCACGTCCTTGTCCATGCACCTGGCTAGGCACTGGGGGCTGGCCTCGTCCGCGACCAGGGGGAGGCTTTGGAGGGTCTAGTCTTGACTGCTTTTGAGCAGAACCTTGTGGCTCTGGTTGGATTCCTGAGGACTTTGGAATCTGTGGTGGTTTGCTGTTTACCAGTGGTCCATCTGGTTTGTGAGAATTTTGTGCCGTAGTGTTTGATGTAACAGCCACACTAGTAGTTACAGAGGGTTTACTGTTAACAGGTTCGAGTTTTTCGCAATTTTCCAAAGTGTCATTGAAATCAGAATCCTCAGGTTTTGTGTCTGTTTGTAATGTCTGAGGAATTGGGTCATTTTGGACAAAAAAACCCTCAGTTCCAAGCAAGTTGTCATCTGTCATGTCTTCAGAAGTACTCTTACCATCTGATTTCGATTCACCTTTTTCATTTTCAGACTGTGGCTTATCAGCTGATTTTCCTGGAGTCTTGGAATCTAAAGTGGGAGGTTGTGGAGTTGGTTCTGCCTTAGGTTGGGTACCTTGCTGTTGTTTTTCTTGAGGCATTGGTGGACATTCAAGACGAAGTGAAGGGCCAGTGTGCCTTGTGGACTCAAACCTAGGCTGCTGCCCAAATCGAGGCTGGTCAAACCTGGGGGGTCCATCAAAGCGCTGCCGCTGTTGATCGAATCTAGGTGGACCATCAAAACGGTGCCTTGGTTGGTCAAAACGAGGGGGACCATCAAAACGGTGCTGTGGTTGGTCAAACCTTGGAGGACCATCAAAGCGCGGTTGTGGTTGGTCAAACCTTGGGGGTCCATCAAATCGCTGCTGTGGCTGGTCAAATCTGGGGGTGTTTCCTCTGGGAAATAAAAGAAATTAAAAAATAATAATAATCACAGTTAAATATGCAACTATTTCTTTCTTTCTTTTTTTTTTTTTTTTTTTTTTTTTTTTTTTATTTTTTTTTTTTTTATTTTTAAAATTTTTTTTTTTTTTATATAT
>VUQI01047765.1:39769-59941 GCA_015106735.1 Paratilapia polleni | reverse complement strand
AAATTTGCTTTTGAAAAGGTAAACAGAGCTAAATGTATAACTGACCAAAGCATATTATAGTAATAAAGAACAATTACAACTTACCGTGGACCTCTAACATTGTTGAAGCTTGGTGGCTGGACAACTGGTGGACCTGGGGGACGGACTCCTACACCACTAGGGCCGCTTCCTCGAAGCGGGGGTCCAGCAGATGATTCTGAATGTGTTACAAAGCCAGCAGGCTGTGGACCTTGAAGTCTTGGACCAACAGCTACAGGGGACTGCTGCATACCTGGATTTACTGACTGTTGCAAAGACATGTCTTGTGCAGGGAACTGGCCAAACTGTCCCATCATTCCACTATTATATTGGGTTGAAGCAAAAGGTACCATGGAAGTGAGAGTGGCCACTCGTTCCTGAAGGTGGGCATTGGTTGCGTTCATCTGCTCCTTCCACTGCTTCCACTGATGCTCATAGTCCTGCAGTTGGTCTTTATGGGGATAGTTCTGGAATTGCTCATACCACAGGGCGAAGGAGTGATTCCAGTCTTGGAATAAAGGTGTGAACTGCTGCTGTTGCATTTCATAGTGCCTCAGTTGCATTTCCGCAGACAATGACTGCAAAAAAGGAATTCAGGTGATAATGCTATTTATTTCTTTATTATTTTGACATACAGAAAGTTCCATAGATATTGGATACTGACACAATTTGATATAACAGTTATTTAGAAAAAACATTTTTTTGCATCCAAATTGAAAGAAAGTTTAGGACTTATAGATTTTTAATATGAAATACCTTCTTTTTAGGAGGATCCAAGCTTTTTTATAGACAAACCAGAGCTATTTCTTTGTTATTTCTACATTGTAAATTTGTAATTTACAATCAAAAGCTATTGGTGTGACAGCAAAACACAAGATCAAACGAGCTTTCAATGGAAATGAAACAGAACATCCTTAGGCTGCGAAAACAAAATAATCCTAGTGAGATGCAGAAAACATTAGGAGTAGCCAATTCAGGTTGCTGTGTTGCTATGCTGTATGCTCAGATTCAGCCAACTGCAGCAAAGCTGATTGGACAGTGCTTCACAGAATAGATAGAAAAATCCCTAAAACCTACTGTAAAAGCACCCAAAGGGTTTCACGTACATAGGTGGAATAATGTAAATTGTGACACTGTCCAAATATTTTCTATCCTAACTATATATATGTAGAACAAAGTAATTATTCAGACATTACACATGAAACTGAAAACTTGTTGGCCATCAAGGTGTCATTGGCCATTTACCCACCTGTAGGTTTGCAGGCTGCTGAATCAGGTGTTGGTATTGCTCCAGGATGTGCTGAAGCTTCTCGTGTTGTTGCATGAGGGCCTGGTATTGTAAGCCGGCTCTCTGTTGTTGCACCTGTTGCCACTGTGCTGCTGCAGCCTGTAACTGCTGGAGACGGGCAGCTTCCTCTGGGTCTTTTGGGACTTCAGGCTTTGAACAGAAATGGAGCAAAGTATATCACTCTAACTCACAATGAATATTTCTGACAAAAACTGCATGTGGTTTGTAATGAAGGGGATATTTTACGATGGACACAAGACACTAATGAGAACATATTAAACAATTTTTAGTGTCACCCAAAAGTACTGCTCATATTGTTTGAATTTAGGACACATGGGTAAGTGTTACACTAGTAAACATTATCACAATTATAATGGGAAAGATGAATGAATGTGGTTGAGTCATACACTTAATTCATGACATGGCAGTTAGCACAAGAATTGTGATAAAATACACTCACCGGTCAGTTCATTAGGTACACCTGTTCATCTGCTCATTAACACAAGTATCTAATCAGCCAATCACATATTTCAGAAACTGCTGATCTACTGGGATTTTCCCACACAACCATCTCTAGGGTTTACAGAGAATGGTCCAAAAAAGAGAAAATATCCAGTGAGCGTCAGTTCTCTGGGAGAAAATGCCTTGTTGATGTCAGAGGAGAATAGCGAGACTGCTTTGAGCTGATAGGAAGCTAACAGTAACTCGAATAACCACTCGTTACAACCAAGGTATGCAGAAGAGCATCTCTGAATGGTCTGATAACTCTTGATTTCTGCTGCAACATTCAGATGTAGGGTCAGAATTTAGCATAAAGTCCATGAAATCATCGATCCATCCTGCCTTCTATCAAAAATTCAGGCTAGTGATGGTGTTGTAATGGTGTGGAGGATATTTTCTTGGCACACTTTAGGCCCCTTAGTACCAAATGAGCATTGTTGAACTGCCACAATCTAGCCGAGTACTGTTGCTGTCCCTTTATGACCACAGTGTATCATCTTCTGATGGCTGCTTCCAGCAGGATAACACACCATGTCACAAAGCTCAGATCATCTCAAACTGGTTTCTTTAACATGACCATGAGTTCACTGTACTCAAATAGACTCCACAGTCACCAGATCCCAATCCTTTGGGATGTGGTGGAACGGGAGATTCACATTGTGGATGTGCAGCCAACAGATCTGCAGCAACTGTGTGATGCTGTCATGTCAATATGAACCAAAATCTCTGAGGAATGTTTCCAGCACCTTGTTGAATCTATGCCACAAAGAATTAAGGCAGTTATGAAGGCAAAAGGGGGTCCAACCCGGTACTAGTAAGGTGTACCTAATAAAGTGTCTAGTGAGTGTATCTATGGACATCACAATAATGGGAGAATGGTTAGTGTGACTTACTGTGTCAGTAAATGTAGGTGATTTTCCTACATTTTCACTCTGTAAATTTATGTAAACAATATAAACAATGTTTAGATCCAGGAACAAACTGACTTCTCTTTAGACTGGATGTGTTGTGTTCTTAAAGGCTATTGAATAAAACACTGTTAATGTAAATACTAGAATTAAATTTAATCAACTTTCTTAAATCCCCCAGGCAAAGGGCCAGATATTTTACTTTATCTTTAATTGGTTCTTCAATCAGTGCTTGTACAGGTAAAACGTTCAATAGTCAGAAGTACGAAAAATACCTATTCTCAGTACATGTTCCACAGAATTTCTGCAGCCCCACAAAATTTCAGCTGTCCAGCATTCAAAGCGCATTATTATTATTATTACTATTATTATTATTATTATTTTTTTTTTTTTAACAAACCTACCATATAGCCTTTGAGCACACACCAGCTTTTAATTCACAAGGAGAGAAACATGCTTGTTTTTAAATATTATGTCATATCACAGATTATTTAAAAAGGATCAAATTAGGCAACCACTTATATTTTATTCCTTATACATTACCCACAGTGCGACGCAAACATTCAACTGGCAGCCTTGACATGCTGCCCTAAAGTAGAGATCAGGATAATGCTACAGAGGTCTGTGTCAGCTCACCTGTAGTTTTCAGCTCCAACTAACACTGACTTTGAATGATATCACTTACACAATTTAACAGATTTTGCACAGCTTCCTCTGTTTTTAACAAAATGTTTTATACAACTGTGTCACATATAAAGACAAGCAGATATTAATGTGCAAATTGATGTTGTTCATTGCATAAACATCTCTCTAACAATTTAGAGATTCTTACCCTTACTTCCTTAGGAGGTGGAGGTGGGGCTGGGGGCTCCTCTTTAGGAGGGGGTGGTGGTGGTGTGCTTTTTGGTGGTTCTGACGGAGGGGGAGGAGGAACCGTTTTGCCTGGGGGCGGCGGCGGCGGCACAGAACCATCTCCCTCTTTCTGATTCTGTTTGGCTTTCTCTTGCTTCAGTTTCTGCAGATTCTGAAGATGCTGTTTGTACCAAAGCTGCTGCTGCTCCTGGTAGAAACAATTACAACATCTGTCAACCCGTTTTCACACATGAACTTCGGACCGTTTATGGAGAATGAGGTCAGGATATTTTCCACAGTTTTTCTTCCTTACATCAATTAATTGCCCACTTCAAACGTGCTCATGCTAACTGAAATACTCTGTGTGGTTTCCGTGAGGGAGCTGCCCAGGAGCGCACCAGAATATTAGCTGCACTATTCTTGCACTGGCGCAATCAGACATCACACAGTCTACTTATTAGGGAGCTAGCAGGTTAAGGACCTGCTAGTCTCTGAGCCGACTGCACTGGACATCTGCGTTCTCACATGCACCTCTATTGGGTAATGTCTAGAAATACTCAGGGCTGCAGCTCATGGGCAAAGACAGCTTTGGATACAGCTCATGAAGCTCAACTGAGATGTCTATGGTGCAAAGGTGCATCAGCAAATGTATGATGGTTCCACAGTCAGTGATATAATCTCCATACTGACTAATATAGTCATGATTTTGACTTCTGAAAAAGGGCACTACATGCAAAAAAAAAAAAAAAAAAACAACCCTCAAACATCTTCCAACTTAAAGAATTTTGAATGGAAAATTGGTCATAAATTTCAGGAGGATGATGTGTACAATTATACACAGCGCACATAATGGTACAATGGTATGTGTATTTGTCTCAAACTGTTCAGTAAGCCATCTCCTATCAACTTTCCCTCAGTTTGGTATGCCTCATGAACCAGACAGTTTCAGTCATTAGTCTGTTTCTTTCTACATGCCTGAACCCCTGCAACAAAAGTTCTATGGCGCTAGTCCTACCCTAGTTTTGGCATTGCACCATTTTTGTCCATAAAATTCAGCATGTGCATTGGGTGTACCTTTTGGTAAACTCACACAACACATTAGGTTTGTGTTTTATTCACCCTTTCTGTGTGGCCACAATTCATGACTTCTCTCTTCAAAGGTAAACTGTTTACCATGTGGAGCTTACGCTGTTTGCTATTGTCCAATATCAATTTAAATAATTTTTTTCAAACAAGATGGCTGTGTCCTCAGTGTTAACAAAGAGTAAGACGGCTTTATGTTGTGCCATTTTTAAAGCTAAATTTGCACTGCTGGCTTTAATGGCTATGCAAGTTAATTCTGAAAATGTTTCATGCATCTTAATTTTATTCATTTTATACTTGAGAGTAACAAGCTCAGGATATTTTCTTGTTGGTAGCATTAAGCATTAGGTGGCTTGACTTTTACAGTAAGATATCCAACTAGGATCCAAGTTTCCTCAGCAGACAATTACATTTTAACAATATTGATCTATTTTACTCTTCAGTGGCTTGGATGTTAGCTGAACAGTGCTGTTGAAATGGACAATGGTAGCTTTTGAGGCCACTTTATTTTATTTATTACTTGCCTATTTACTGTTTTCAAGACCAAGAATGGTATAGTCTCTTTTACATTTGACAGGCACAATATACCTCTTTGTGCGTGTTATAGATGTAGTAATGAATTTGCACAAGAGTTTCTTTAGTAGTGGCTGCATGTTCTGGCTGCTAGCAGCGCAAAGATCATACAGAAATGTATTGATCAAAATCAGTCGAGTGATGCGATTAGGCCAAAATGTGTCAAAACAACTGCACACAAGGCAGTACCTGCAAAGGCAAGGATTTTTCGTCTTCTGTCGTGGATGACTCCTTTTTGTTGGCCTCTTTGGGTTTGGGAGCACTGTTGTTCTCCGGTGGCTTTGATGGCTGGGGCTCTGGAGGGGGAGGAACCGGCTGGGTCTCGGTGGGGTGCGGTTGCGGTGGAGGCGGAGGAGGGTGCTGGAGACCCTGTTTGGGAGCAGGAGGTGCTCTCGTCGGCGGGGCCGGAGTGTCTTCTTGTTTAAAGTACGACTGAGCGCCAGCGCCGCTGTCTACATGTCCAGGTCCTTCTGAATGCCACGATGACCCCATATACCCACCAGAGAGTCCAACACCGTATGCAGCAGCGGCACTGCTACCGTGTTGTAACACAGACTGGAGCTGTTTCTCGTGTAGCTTCTGCAGCTGCTGCAGCTGCTGGAGGTGCTGCTCTTGCAAGCTGGAGAACGAGGCCTCGAAACCGCCGAACCCGGCAGCCTGGCCGGTGTGGCTGCCAGCCGGTGGCTTACGGGGCCCAGACCCTCCATAGTTTTGGGACTGAGGTGCACCGTAATTTCCCCAGGAGGGATACATTGTTAAAAACAAAGGAGAACACGGCCTCTGTGGAGGCACATACAGTCTCGCTCAGAGTGGCTCCCAAAGCTAACAGCTAACGTCGACCTGCGTTTTTTTTTTTTTTTTTTTTAAAAGAAAAGACAGCTACATTTTAATTTCCCGACTGGGCAACGACACATCAAATAAAGATATTAACACAGATTAAATACGTTATCCGTTAGAGGGCAGAATGTAAACGTTGTAAAAAAAATATGTTACAAAAAGGTTCCTACGATTTTGTCGCTGAATGACCGACATTAGACAGCACACCGCTGATGACGGAAACACGTCACACAACGGATGACAACATCCCGTCAAACTCTAAACGTTTTCTTTATGTCCTGAAATATTTTTACAAAGATGTCTACAGCATATACATATTTAAATTAACAGTACATTTTAAAAAGATTAGTTTTTTTTGTTTTTTCTTCAAGACATCATAGAGTTGATAATTACAATAACTGTTCGAGTTGTAGATCTTTTTTCTTTTTGTGTTTTTATTTGTTGTTACTGTGTAATTACTCTTTTTTAAAAAAAAAATAAATGTTGCCCAGTAACTAATAAGAGGTCTTTACTGAGAGTACCTGTTGTAACTGTAGACACATGTAGATATTTGTACCATAATGGAGAAACAAGTTATTATTATGTATGCAAAACGCCAATCAGAAATTATGCATTTTTGTGTGCAGAGGTGATTCCTGACGACTTGCGGTGTTTTTACGGCTGCTCAAAACAAATACTTTTGCTGTTGTTTTATGCTGTTGCTAGATTTGTGCTTTTACCACAAGGGGGAGACATTTACAAGCACATTTCTCTACAAGGAAACCCAAAAATGTACATTATTATTATTATTATTATTATTATTATTACAACAACGGAGCACTTAAGGAGGACTACAATTTGATATAATGCAAATTGATGTATATATGATCAGTAATTAAAGTTATAAATCAACAAGAATAATATACAGCGGTACTGTATTGTATTGTACTGTGTAAAACATTCCATATGAAAAAGTATGAAAATACCCTGGATTTCTTTGTATTATTATTATTAATATTATTAATATTATTGTCCATCCATCCATCCATCCATCCATCCATCCATCCATCCATCCATTTTCTTAACTGCTTGTCAAATTCAGAGCTGTGTATATCCACAGACTGTATATACACCCTTGAATAAGTTTCATCCAGTGACTGAGAAACCAACAGTGTGAGTTCAGGCTGTGCTTGAAGTGGGTTTAGCAGCATACAGGATGAGATTCGTGGTAGGTAAAAGACCAGTGACTTTAGGTTGCCCTTGAGGTCTGATACACATAAGAGTATTTTTTTTCTTAAGATCACCAGTAAATCTGTATTAATTTTGACCAGAACCACTTAAAAAGAATCGTTAAAGCGGATTAATCAAGCTGGTCCTGTTTAATGTCTCCCGTTAATTAGTTTGTCAGCAGTGTTTTAATATCGCCTAATGACTTCATATTTCACTGATGACATTCAAGGGGTGTTAAAAGAGGGGAAATGGCCCATTCAGGATTCAGTTCTTTCACTTAAGACGCCCTCGATGAATAAGACAAGGTCACGGAGGCCTAGCCTTTAGGGAGAGATACATTATCAGGGGATGGGGGTGGGAGAAATCCCATAGAGGAAGTTCTCTCCCCTCTAAAACAGCATGACGGGCACAATGTGATACAGTTCTGTCTTAGAACAATACACTGCACAGGGAATTCATGATACAGCTTAGGGCAGCCACACTGTGTAGTTTGGCAGGATAGCCCCACAGTGTACAATAATAGTGACACTGGGGACTAATGCTTTTGGATGGGAGGAATGAAGCTTATTGTTATATTTATTTTTATAGTAAGTTAAAAGCAACGATAACATTTGAAGTGTTTATTGACTCTTTTGATAGATATGTAAAGAAAAACAACAGTGAAGAAGTTATCCCCTTTTCGATCTTCATCAGCAGTTTCTAAAGCTTTCTAAGCAAGAACAAAGAAATCAGAAATCGTAAAGTTGTAGCTCACAGTATTGAGGACACGGCATTTTCTCTGTGATGAAAATCCTATGTTAAACAAAATGCTCAATGGAGGCTAATGGATCCCGAACAAGTCCATGCACTGCTTCCAAAATGCTTTGTTTGACAAATCAATTTTCCCATAACCCGGTGAGGAGAAAAGTGATGTGGATTGATCGCCCCTCTGACTTTGTTTCCAGAATATTGTTTGATGGCTGGATAGATTAATTGGTATGACATTTGAAAGCCTTCTCTTGACTGTCAGTATCCAAGCCTCTATACGCCGATCGAACCTCTGTCTAATTGTCTCCTCTATAATACCTCAATTCACAAATTAGAGACGGTGCCTCTATAAACTATTCGCCATGTAAGACCCAAACAACATCACGCTGCTCAATCAGACATTGGTTTGAATAGGAGTGATGCTGGGCTGATAAGATGGAGTGCATTAAAGGGCATCACCCAAACCGCTGTGCCAGCACATCTTCCTCTCAGCACCGAAGATCTGAAATATACAAATCAGATCCCAGCAGCAGGTAAACAGACTGTGGACTCAACACTCTATCACAGCTCATATTATCTGAATCTTTGTTAAGAACCTAATTTAAATGCGGACTATTACAGTAAGGCACAAAAGGGCAAATCGCATACATCAGTGACCTTGCAATGTATACATGTAGTTCTATGATTTGCTATGTAAGTGCTCTGTCACATTTGTGCTTTTGTTGCAGGTTGCTAGAAATACAAAAACAATCAGTTGTCCTGTTTATAGTATTATCATGTCATAGAAGGCATTTTGACATGCCACAGTAGGAAAATTAATGCTATAAATAATTAAATAATAATGATGCACTCCAGCTAGCCATTGCCATGCTTATACGGGTTTTTATGAGGAATACAGGGAGTATTTTATTGACTTTCCAGTAAAGTATTTCACAAAATAGTTAGCAAGAAACTTGTGGTGAAGACACCACTTGACTCTGCATCACTGTCTGCTCAGCTGTGTTGCATACTCTGCTACATGTGCTGCAGGCAGTGTTTAAAGTATAAACAGTGGAGTAAGGGGCCACTTGGTCAAACAAACTGTGATAATGCATTTCTAAATTTACCCCAAGCAACGTGTATGCTGATGATAATATATCTGCGATAGGCCAATATCAACAGATAAAACTGTGTGACTAATGTATTGGCTTGGCTCTAATACACAGTACATAATAATTTTGTTATTTACAGTAATTTTGACTTGTACTAACACATGAGGCAGTATAACAGCACAGCTTACATTACTGTATTACTGTATTTTGGAGCCCTTTGTTTTCAGTGAGAAATGCTCTCAATGGGAGAAAATGAACAACAGTTAAAGTTAGAAACAAAATTTAGCAAGTGGTAAAGACAGTCAGAAAGTTATATTTAAAAACGAGTCATTTTTCCCCCCGCTATAGTCTCTGATACTGACGGAGACAAGTTGGTCTACAAAACTAAAAGCATCAATAGTCTAATTTTTCTACAGAAAAGGACCATGTTTCACTAAATCAGATCTGTCATTGGTGGGATGCCTGCCCTCCACATTTTATCGCCTTTTATTTATCATTCAAAATGACTAATTGCCTGACTTGACTTCAATTTTGTGGGCTGGGTTCCTCACAGAGCAAGCTGCTCAGACGCCCTCCTCCCTTCACCATCCCGCTCCTCCCTATCACCCCAACACACCCACTTGCCTTTGAAAAACTGTAATTGAATGAGTTTACGTCGTCAAATTGATTAATCATATTAATTTGTACTTATTAGTGGGATGGTTGAAAGCGATGACAATTAGATTAATGAAATTAGTTAATTCTTCCTACCCACGCCATACACCCAACTATAACTAAAGGGGGAAAAAGGCATACAAAGGGAGACTGTTATGACAAAATTGGCAATCGAGATTTGGCTGCTAATTGAATGTCTGGGTTTTATTAATGATGAGCTTTATAAGAAGACCTTGAGAAAGGAGTATTAATTGATTAATCAAAGTCCTCCAAATTATGCGGCGAGTATATACAAAGCATTCCCCCCACTTTTGATTTTGAACAATGTGCTGTAGTTACTTTCACAGGAACATAGACCTGTTTGATGAAGCGTTCACTGACATCTGAGTTTGTAGCTGCTGTTTACATTTGTTCATATAATTCTCTTTTAATATATTTGTTCAAACTGAGCGATTTAAACGTGTGACTTTGCATGCTTTGACATCCATATTAAGCTTACTTTTTGTGTATTATTACATTTTCAAGAGAATTTAGTGCAGTCATATCATCCACATATTACTTTAAAGAAAAAAAAGTCTTTATTTTCACGTTGTAATAAAATGTGAACCTCCCCAGACTTTACAGTAAAGTGTTAAAGTTGCCTGATCACAGATCTGTTCTGCAGGGAGCCACATGTCCCAGCGGGACCGCAGCCAAACATTCATCATGCCTGCTTGCCTGTTGTGGAAAAACAAAATATATGTAAATATAAGTAAACGGAGTGTGAGATCCCTCAAGCCGATAGAGTGCTTTGAATTTCATTAAGCAACAAGCTGTCCGGCTGTTATAAACAATACTCGTGAAAAAGAAGTGATTGTTGGATATGATAAAGGTGAAATGTAATAGTTTATGCCACCATGAATCTGATTGTAACGTTCGCACTATTAGAAAGGCTGATAAGAGCATTTATGACTATTTGCTTTGTGTCAAAAAGGGAAGTGGGCTGTTTGATTAATACAAGCAGCTGGCTGCTTCCAGGTTCAGCAGATTGTGCTGTTGCATATAACTTACAGAGGCAGTAATGGGCTGGTTTATATACTAAAATGTGACCTGTCACACACGTGAGATAAGCAGAATTATGACTAGCACATTGTGCATTTACAAAGTGCCATGTTTGATATGCATGCTGTGTAAATGTGGGTGAGTAATGTCTTTGTTTTCACTAAAGAAATATATGCTTAAATGACAAGATGCTATCTGGTAATGTGGTCCGTATAAAAGTGCAGAAATGGTCGGTTTCCACATTGAAAAAACATATAAATCTTGCTCACACCTATGCACCCAGAATGGATTACGCCAAGTTTTCACCCATTCAATCAGTGTATCAGGTCGCTTAGCTTTATCTTACACCCTTAGCGTATTCCTTTATATGGAGGGAATACTTGCCAGTACAGTAGGTTGTATTAATGCATATTTGAAAAGAATATTATAAAGTTTGTGTGGCTTCAGTAGGAACTGCTTGAAGTAAAGTCATTTCAGTCAGTGCCTTTTAAAAATTAAATAAAAACGAAATACGTGAGCTTAGCAGACCTCTATAGTCTGCATCTCTGCTTGATGCTTGTGGCTGGAGGTTATATTAGCTCGCATAACACATCCTAGTCTCTGACAGAAGTAGCTGTTCAGTTGCATTGTGGTGAATGTAGTTGTCAGGTTTTAACAAAGGAGAAGAATATGTGGAAGAAAAAGCCAGCTATATGAAATGTCTCTGCTTCTGCTTCATTGTTTTTGATTCCTCTGCATAAGTAGTTGATTATAGTTTTAATGTAAACCACAGACTTGGTCAACAATTATAAGGGAATTATATTTTTTGTGTGTGGGTTTTAACATTGTAATGAATATGTCTTTAAATTCTATTTAAAGCCTATTTAAAATACACAGAGATTTTGGAGAGTTGCCACAACATGCAATATTTTCACACACACAGAGCTATTCACTCAGTTGTAGACTTGAGTTGTATTCAGTCTGATGATGAGTCTGTTGACATTTGGCTGCTGTTTCACACATAAAATGATCTGCTGCACCTTCTGCTGAAAGTCTGACAGTTATTATACAACCAAATGCCTGATATGAACCCTTACTGTTCCCAGCTGAAGTCCAGTTTTATCCCTCAGTGGCAGTTTACGCTTATAGCTGGAAGTTAGCAGCTGTTTACTAAGAGATGGGCCTGTAAAAGCTATGACATCAAACTCATAAACTATATAAATAGTTAAACCACCCATTAAAACCACTGAAAAGAATAGTTAACAAATAAGCTGATGCCTGAGATTTGGTAATGCAGTCTAGTAAAATGTTTTATTTATGATAAATCACCATTGACACTGAGCAGCTTTTATTTGGGAAGAATTGTGGAAAATGGAAACACCTAATTTTGTCTTCATAAAAAAAATGAGTGCGTACAAAACATTGAAAACCTTTGTGATCAATACTTGACCTGATACTGATCAAAGCCCTAATCTGAATTTTAACTAGAGCAGACAATGTACTATTGTACTGTATATGTTGAGCCGCAAGTGACTTCATGCTGTTGCACTGGGATTAGTTTGACATGAACACCCAATATGGTCATAACTGGTTGCATTATTTGATGAAATTTGTCTCCTTCCCTTTTTTTGTACATTTACTGTTGGAATTAAGGAGGCTGTTAAAGATATTGTGTATAACAGAATACTCTCCATATTTTTTCCTAAATATTTTGGCTTAAAATGGTCCAGTTCCTGTGAAGGTTTCCTGAGCCCAAATTAACATCTTCAGATTCCTTATCCAAGGATGTTCTAGTTAAGGTTAAACAGAAATCGACAATAAATCTGTACAGCTGAGAAGTTGGAACTGAGGAATATTCTACATTTTTAACTAATCAGTGACTTGAAGGATCACTGACTGTTGCAGCTTTAGCTGTAATCATTCTAAATATCTCTTAACAGGAGGAGCAAGTGCTTTAGTCACTGCAAACTCAACAAGGTGAATGTTCACACTGGACAGCAGGACACTGTTATCGGTTCATTTGCCAATACCTGTCTGCAGCTCTGGATCCCTAATGGCTCTAGTTCATCCTCAGCAGTAACAGGAAATAATCTACAAATCAACCACTCAACTTTGGGCCCAAATATTGGTAGATTTCATGATCGTGATGTTCCACTGACAAGATCCAAAATCTGTCCCAAAAGTCCATACAGCATCAATGTTAGACTTGATCAAATGCTACTGCACTAGTCAGAGGCCATCAGTGGTCAAGGCACCCTCATTGGCAGGATCTATCGTCTCTGTTTACACAGTCCATCCTCTTTAAACTGTGCTATCGATCTTGGCCTAGGTCATGGAGGTTTGGCATCAAGGTAGTGAGGAGGTGGCGAGGTTGGATGGAGGAGGGGTGTACGTGGGAGAGTAAAGACAGAAAAGGGAAGAGGAGAATAAGGACATAGAGGAAGAAGCTTCCCCTGGGTGTTTCTTGTGCCAGTTTCCTCTTATTTAGCATTTGACCCTGGTCTTGGCTTTACTGCAGCAGCCTTGTTTTCTGCATATAGTCAATGGCTGCCAATATTTTGAATGAAGACTTGCCACTGCTTGCAACATAAGCTTAAAAGTACTCTAAAACAACGAATGTCATCCATCTGAGGCTGGAGGTTTGGGGATGTTTTCGGCTATTTTCCCTCCCTGGTCAATATCTGAGGGAAAGGTGATGTAATTCAGCCGTCCTCCTTCTCACAATATGACAGGTGTTTTGGATCCCCACATTTACTATTTAGTTACAAGATTTTATTGTGTTAGCCTGTTGCTGTCACTGTTTTCCTCCACACTTCAGTCCATTAGCAACACCGCTGCCAGAGCAGGGCTGATAAACCATCTGGCCAGACTCCTGAAACAGATAGCAGCATCTTAATGGAGTGAAAAAGTAAAAGCAATTAATGTCACATTAGCACATCACTAATAAGGCCTGCCCTTCAGGGAATAATTGGTTTGTTCATAATGAGCCTAACAACTGTGTTGAAGCTGACACTGAGTCTTGAAAATAAATTCCGCAAACCAATCACTTTCAGGTCAGCTGATCATGATGTAATTTCACTCTTATTTACAGTATGATTTAAAACGGCAATAACTGAGTTCTTGGTCAACCAGTGGGCTGTCTGACATATTAATGTCTCATGAAGCTTTATTTTGGATTTAACTAAAATAGATCTAGGTCTTGTGCTTGTCTGTTTGCTGTGCTGCAGCAGTATCCCGCCATATGGATCACTAATCTGTTCTGAAACTTTGTTCCAGTGAAAATAACAGCATCCAAACCCTTAAGTTTTATGCTGAGCGCCACAAGTAGAAATACAATTGTGAAATTCACAATAGATGCCACTCTGCCCTCTATAACAAACTGTGTATAACAAACTGTAATCCCACACATGGTTGTCGTGACCTCCCTCACTTTCAGCTCCTGTCTTTGAACTGTAATTCAAACTTCACACGGTGGCAGCAGCCAGCCCCATCTCAAGAGCTTTCCCCAAACAAAACATGTCCTCTCTGGCTTGAATGGGATTGGGGGGTTTTAAGATTTGGCTTAATTGTTGTCTTTTCCGGTGTTTAATTATAAAAACACCAAAGCACTGTCATTGCTGCTGTCTAATTCCACTATGTTCCGCTAATTATGCTGTGTTAATGGAGGCTTTTCTGTTACAGCGTCACACTCATTAACTTAGCGGTGACACTGCCCTTAATTGGATAAGAGGCCATTAAGTCACTTTTCTTTGATTAAAATGATCGCCTGCTTATAAACATCAACCTAGACACCATGAAACAGCAGCTTTCCTTATGAAAGACATTAAAAAGTTGATATCTGAACATAATTCTTCATTACAGCTGTACATAAGGACAAAGTAATATGGCTTCATGTAAGGGGTGTCACTTGCTGCAGAGTATGTGCTTGTTGCAGATACAAACACAGCTCACAGGTTTAATAAGGATCAGTCTAGAAACAGAAGCTCCACAAACCTCCAAAATGTCAGACACTGCAGTGTCATCACTCACAGTAAATGGGCTTCTTCCTCCAATTTCTACCTTTGTTTCTTTTTTGTTGTGATCCCCCGGGATCTTGTGCACAGCAGTAATGCTCTGAACTGTTCTGGAATGACATAAAACTGAATGGAAAATACAAGGCAAGAGGGGCAACAAGCTGATCTGGCTTTCCCTAGTTCTTTTCTTGGTACAGTTTGATAGCAGCGTACTAAATTTATGTAGAATTCAGCTTATGCCGCTTTAATATTACCTGACAACAAGTCAGCTTACTGCTGCTGGCTGCCATGTTTAAGCACCTCACAGTTAATATCAAGCAGACCTCCATTTAACTTAAGGCCTGGTAAAGACAGAAAGCAGGATGAGACCGACACTGCCTTCCAATCTCCCGTACCCCTGTTCCCATACCCACACATGCCCTCAATTACCCTATGAGCACCACATGTGCAACATCATTAATAAGATCCACTAATAATGGTGGCGAGCTCCATTGGCCGTGAGTGAGATTTGACTAATTACTGTAATTGTATTGGAGTCATGCTCATTAAATATGAAAATTGTGTTCTGTGAAATGAATGGGGTTTCATGATCACTCTTGTATGGACAAGCGAGAAATAAATTAGAGAACAGTTTCTCGTTGCGCAATTAACTACAGCGCAGACAGCTACCTGCCACACCCCCCGGTCTGGTAATATAATGTGTGTATGTGTGTGTGTGTGCGTGCGTGAGTGTATGTACCATTACTTGTTGCAATGATTCTTTTTATACATACTATATGCACGACCTGCTTCCCCATGAAACGAGGAAATGTTAATAATTTACAGAGCATATCATTGCAATTGTAATGTTTTTCTCAGAGAAGTTTCTCAGGTGGATTATAATTCGACTTGACTCGAATGATTTGACTTTAGCTTTTATCTAGTGTTTTCCCTTTTCGGGTATAATTATACTATGTGAATGTTAAACATAACAGCAGCAAAAAGTGTTTTACTATGAATTTTAAAAATTATGCTGTAATATTAAAAAGCGCATATCAACACTTGGAGACCATTAGCACCAACTAAGCAAACATTTTGTGTCACTAGTACATGCCAATGCTCTAGTGTTGTTTGGCCTGTTTTTGTTGTTGGCAGCCTAATCACACTGAGAAAAGAAAAAACAAATGTGGTAGATGTTGTTTATATGCTCAAAATCATTTTTTGGTAATTTTAGCCCATTGCTAGGTGGTTGCCAAGCAACATAATGACATCATAATATATCATGCATAACTGAAGTTTTATGGATATAAATTAGATGATATAATAAATGTTAGGGTGCTATCATAAGGCGTTGTAGAGGCATAAGTGCTAAAAACAGGCCCTTTTAGCCAGCTGGTACATGGTAGCTAGGCAACATGATAACATCATAATATCTGATGTACATCAAAACCTTCAGGGGGGCTAAAATGTATCTGTGTGCCAACTTTGGTTGCTCAACTCCTGATTGTGTAGGAGGAGTTGGCGGTCAAAGAAACAAATAAACAGATATTATGGTAAGATATTTGAGTAGGAGCTCTTGCTGGTTTTGCACTGAATTAGTTTGAGGTGCTCTTTGGGTGGGATATATAGAGACTTAAAAAAAACTCCAGGTGACTAACTTTAAGAGCTTTTATTCTCATAGAGCAGTGATATTATACTTTAAAAACATTGATGTGTTCCTGAACAGGAGCCTTCGTGAGGGACTTAAATACATTTCATGGGTCAATGACCCTATTCTCATTAAGAAGGAGTCTTGTGGTGAAAGTGCAATCTTCAAGTTTGGACAAAGTGTGGTGATCTAAAGAGGATGTAGAGATAAGAAGACAAGAAGAATCCCTTTGGCTAAGTTGCTTTTGTCTGTCACCTTTTCATATGGAAAGTGGGATGTTGTCAGTGCTTGTGTTGTCTCATGGATGTCCAGGTAGTGTCTAGTCATAGAGTATTTAACATTGCCAGTCTGAATGTCATATTCATCTGCTAATCTGTCCTGCAAATGCAATTTTTTTTTCTTGCAGTGTAAAACAGCTAGGACATTCTAACATAAAGATGACAAATGAGGTTTTACAGTTAATGAAATAATTAAAAGTTATCTTCAGCGTCTGCAGTGATTACACTTATAGGATTCTCTCATTTTGGACCATGTTTTATGAGTGTTTGGTTGGAGGTGATCAACTTATTTTTGTAGAGTAGGGGATCTCCTAAAACTGATTAATGGTGGTTCGGGGAAAATCTGTATGGATACACCATCACTCTGTATAAAATAACGTGTTTTCGTATAATGTGTCCATTACTCCCACCCAGGTTATCTTTGGCCCAACAGAAACTCCAATATGACTGTGACACATCATGTCACATCGTGTCTAAAATATTTAATTAAAAGTTTTAAAATACAAATAGTTCCAGTGACATCTAAGAGTACAAGTGGTAATAAGCATATGCTTAATTTTGAGGGTGTGCTTGGATTTTTTTCCTCTTGTTTTAACCTCTGAAAGTCTGAGAATCTGAACCATTCCTTTTTTGTTTTATCACAGATTTTCTAATGATATTACTCAGCTGACAAAAATCAACATATACACAAACATAAACAGCTGAATTCCCCAGTATGTCAGACATGTATGACCCATAAGCAATTAGTGAACAACTTCCACTCCTAACACAACAGTCCCTTCCTTCTTCCCCTCACAAAACAGGATGTGCCAGTGATTCTTTACTGGAACTTTATTTCTTTCCATCATCTCTTGGGATTTAAACGGCTGTCAGGACTCCAGAGCCTAGATGACGGTACCTGGGAGTGGCCACGTCCTTGGGGAGCAGAGCATCTTTTTCTCCCCCTTGTTTCTGCATGCTCAAGTTGCTTGAGAAATCTTGCAATGCAAATGTGGTGCTTACCTTTACCGCCCAAGTAACAAAACTGTGTCACAGTTAGAGGCTTCTGTGAAAGCCCTGATTTTGTCTGAGGAAATATAGAGGTGAGGAGAGGCAGGTAAACAAAGCATAATGTGGAGGTCAAATGCTAATGAGAGCTCCATTTGTTACGTCTGGCTCCCTCCAAAGGCAAAGCAACAACGTCAGAGGCACCCAGACATAATAAATCATCCAAATAAATAATAAACTTTAAGATTCAGAGAAGACATCATGATATTCATTGTGCCTTGTGGAATGAATTCACAGCCAAGTCCTGATTTCTCTCATGTGGCCTTATTTAAATTGTCCCATTTTAAGCTGCCTGTACTTGAGACAGCAAGATGCTTGCAGATCCATTTTCAGGCCTAACACCCTACCATATAATTTCCATCTGCTCACTGGTTAATAGGGTAAGACCAGTGAGAACCACATTATGAATTGTAACTTGCTTTAGTAGAGATAGAGGCCGTGAGAGTTGAACAGATGCAGTGCCATGCGGGGTTTGCAGCTGTTGCGAGGCCTTAGAAAACCCACAGCTGTCCCCTCTCTGTCTGAGACCGTAAGTAAAAGGAGACTGCAAGACAGACGTGACTGATGAGGTGATGAAAAATCCAAAGAGGCAGGTGGAGTAACACAGGTAGTACAGTGCACTGATACAATGTGTATCTGATTGTTTCTTTCCTTTCTGTCAATCAGTCACTGTGGCTACCTATAGATGGCGCTCAACCCATTTTGAAAAGCACTGGCCTTCCTCAGGGCTGTCCATCACACAGTGCCAGACTGCATGGTGTTGGGGATGAGCTGCAGAGAAAGGCACCCTTAGCTGTCCTTGAGCCAGGCAAGTGAGGTGGGGGCAAAAAAAGAGTAGATTCAGCATGTATGTACAATGTAGCCAGGAGCCATAAATCATGACCTTCTTCAATTTACACAGGGAGCATATTGATGGTTTCCTATCTCCTTCACTCACTTTCACCTAGTTACATTGTCTAAGACAACACCACTCTGTGTAACTGTGACTGACACTTTACAGCCTATTCTCAGTGGACTCTCACCTCAGTCGATGAATAATCTTCACATGAGGCAAAGGAAGGAGTCCGAGCGCACAACCGTGGAGCTGAAGCTGGTGTCGGCGGTGCAAGGTTGCACTAAGAGTGTGATTATAGATTTACTTGAAAGACCTAAACAACAAGACTGGTTGATTAACAGACCGCAGTGTGACAGTGTCAATGCACCTTGGTAAGTACAGACAGGCCTGACAACTGGTGACGATTTAAGGGGAATAAAACAGTGTTTACAGGATGGAAAGTCACTCTGAGGACAGTGGGCCATGGCCTAATTCTCTTCTACATGACACAAAACAAAACAAAAGATCTGCAAGTTCACAAGATGTGTTTTCCTTTTACTTTACTTGCAGTTTTATTTATTTTTTTTAACTGCATCAACTAAATGTCAGTGGAGAACACCTACACATCCACTAAATTCTGCTGATACACAGTGCAGAACAAGTTACAAGTTAATACACAGTTATGATTTGCAGCCATAATATGGAGTGCTGAGTGTAGCTTATGCCAGCATAATAAATAAAAAATGAAAAAGTGACAAGCCCATTTATCTGTTTAATTCAATCTTCTGTTGAGACATCTTTTCGCTGGACATCATAGCTGATTTTGTTTAGAGGAATACTTTGTGGCAGGCTGATTAAACACAGACACCCCCCCCCCATATTGGCTGAAGTTGAAAGCCCAGTAAATGAAATGACTTCCACAGGATGGCACCACAAAGGAAGAGAGTGCATCAGATGTGCATTCAGCCAGCGTTGTAGCCAACACAAGGTCAAAAGGGACAGTGTGTAGACGGTTAACCAACTGACAGTCGGAGCAGGAGGATGCTGTTACACCCTGAGGCACCGTCTTGCTAAATATACAAGTGCACACACACACACACACACACACACATATACACGTGTGCACTCAAGTGGTCATCCAGGCACCATTTCTTGACTGCGCATAAACTATCAGTTTACATATACTATACTGTGATAGTGCAACAAAACTTCACATCTCTGCATCACCTTGACTGAATCTTAATAATTAAGCTTGCTTTATAGATTTGGCTGAATAGAGGATGTTACTGTTGCACCCAGAGATGCATCTGTATCACAAAAGACATCTGAAAACTTTTTACAAGTGCTGGGTGACAATTTGCACAAAAGGTTAAAAGAAATACCAGCACACTATATGAACATGACAACAAATGGTCTTCCTCTGTGGTCATGTTCATCTAGAACAGCAGTAAGAATAAAATCCTACAGACCATCCCATGTTGCTTTTGTAGAGGGATTTCTATGTTGGTTGAATACACTCTTCCAATAAAAATCATTTGCAGCCATTACATAAACCATGTGATTTTATTGTCACTGTACATTCAGTGCACTGTTAGATCTGGCTCACTCCAAA